>CAHIKZ030001402.1:1107500-1392500 GCA_903632075.3 Acanthosepion pharaonis
GTAAATATCACGCAATGATTATATATTTCACGCAATGAAGTGATATTTGAACTGTTTGCAGATCGCTATATTGCGTGAAACTTTTAGTCGCAGCAGACATTTAGTCTTTAGATATTTCTGGGTTGTGAGTGCGTGTGCATACATATATATATATATATATATATATATTGGGAGCGCCTTGTAACTGAATATAAATTAAAATATAAACTAAAAACAGATATTTAATAGAAAAACAATCACATGTTTAATTAAATAAAACATTAAAAAATAATTACGTCTTTTGCGTTTGAACTAATGTCTTTATCTTTGTTATTATTATTCCAAGGTTTCGTCCGTTGAACTCTCCGACCTTCATCAGATGTTTATTGATCCGGGTAAACTTCCGGAAATTGAACACTTTACTTAATCTACATAGATTTTTCTTTCTTTTATTGTCCATATCTAAAGATATCTTGTTCTTTTTTGTACTCTTCTCTTAGCGCTGATTTCACAATTACTCTCACTAAATTCACAAACCAAGACTTTAATCCTCTCGATTTAAAATTTGGAGTATTAAACCAAATCTGCTTGACTATCGCTGTTGCTGCTTTTGACTGCTGCTGCTCTTATGCTTTGCTGTCATTTCTCTTTCTTAAACGAAAAAGGTTATTTAAACCAAAACCACTCGTAACCTTGAGACTCAATATAGCATAGGTAGAGACCACACGGACTATGTGATTGTCTTTAATGTAGATCAGCATGACAACAATGTTTGCCTTCATGAAATCTTCGGTATTGTGTGGGCGGCTGGTTGCTCTCACTGTCGCCGACATCCAGGGTAATCCCATCAGGTGAGATAAGAGGAAGCGTGTTGGAGCTGATATAATCGTGCAACTTCTTAGCCAGCCATTTTTCGATCACCTGCTCTCGGTAAGAGGAATAAGTGGCTCTGTGTGACATGAGGGTCATTGCTTAAGCTTCCAGTAATCAGTTCTCATATTTTATCGCACGCCTGCACGTGTTAAGATGAATGTTGGCCTAATTGATTTTCCTAAGGTTTCGAGGTCATTAAAGCTGAAAGGCTTCCTCGCCATAACTTGTGACTTCAAATTTCTCCACCAGTTTTCAATCGAGTTAAAAATCAAGATTCTAGCTCCGTCATTCTGAAACATTTTCATTGTTTTCCATGATACATTTCCTGGCCAACATCGGCACATACTTTTGTAATTGACTTCTTTGAATGGAAACTGAAGTTCCTGTTATAAAATAATAAAACACAGATGGCCATAGAGCAAACACAGGCGAAATCCCATATTTATATATATATATATATATATATATATATATATATATATATATATATGTGCGTGTGGGAATTAGTGTAACGTCTAATTATCACCATTTCTATTCTATCCTCTATTATTATACCGTACGCTATTCTCTATACTCTACAATATTCCTCTATACGGATAACTATTCGGTGGTTTGTTTTCGAGCGAGCATTATCGAGCAAGTGCTATTAGTGAGAGTGTTATTCCAAGGCGTCTGACACCAGTATTAATCAACTGCGTTACTATAGTTGTATTTGCGATTACAAAGTCAATACTACAACCAGCATTATTCAAGTAAAGTGGCAACGAATGTTCGTTGACATCAGAAAAGTTCCAATCTAAGATTTTCGAGTGACTGATGTTTTGAATCAAAATCTCAATAAATCATTCTTCCTTCATGATCAATCCACTTTAACGAGACTATGAATAGCAATGGCTAAAAAAAAAAATTCAGAGCATGCAGATGACATCACCACGATTTACTGTAGTCAGTTGGCTAACACAATGTCATTTTTTTAACTCAAGAACAATATCAATAACTTAATATACGATATCTATCTATCTGTCTATATATATATATATATATATATATATATATATATATATATATATATACACACGGGCACACACACGACACATATAAATATATATAAATATATATATATACATATATATATGCACATTTCATTGAATACGACAGGCAAGGTGATTTTATTTAGTTTTTTATAAATATATAATTTTTTTTCTTTTCGGATGATAAATTATATAAAAACTGTCCGAATGTTCTTTTTTTATATCCGATCGCTTTCGGCTATACATTTAGGCATTTTCAAGGATTAAATATTGTAAGTGTTAAATAAGAAATAGTTTGTTCGATGTACGTTTTATAAAATGTTTTCATTTTTCAAAACACGGTCAAGATATTATGTTCATGTTCAACGTTAATATTATTAAGTGTGATTTTGTTTTGTTTTTTTATTAATAAGGCTTCCATTATTTTTAGACTTTTTTTGCATGTAGTTGATGCTATTATATTAGTGTTGTCAACAAGTATGTTACGAATAGTGTCCGGTAGGTCTCCATGAATATTTAAATGAGATGTAATTAAGCTATGGTCAGAAAGGTGTAGAGTGAGTCTGCGTGTCAAACATATTGTAGTATGGGCTATATAATTATTTACGTAACACACTTGTTAAAATATTTAATCCTTGAAAATAGCCGAATGTACAGCCAAAAGCCCTCGGATAAAAAGAACATTCGGATAGTTTTTATATAATTTATCATCCGAAAAGACAAAAAAAAATTAGATTGCATGAGAAATTGTATAAAAAACTAAATAAAAGCACCTTGTCTGTCGTATTCAATGAAATGTGCATGAAAGAAATATTGTTGCCTAAATACACAAATATATGTGTGTGCGTGTGTGTGCGTGTATGTGTGTGTAGTATATCTGGCCACTTGTATTCGTCCACCAGCGCTGCTACCCAATCCCTATTGCAGACGCTGACTCTGGCGCATTTGTGTTTATACTGTAACTATGCTGCTTCTCGGAAAGAGCGTGTTATTTAGCGCGATCAACATTTTGAACAAGGCCAACACGCCTAATCCCTCGGCCACGATGACTTGAGACTTAGTGTTAGCACAGCTATCGGCGGCACTCAAGGGTTCAGTCTACTAAATTTCACTCACAAGGCTTGGGTCAACCTGTGGATTTTTAAGCACTTCTAGGGCGCCGCATGCTGTGATCAACCCATCCAGTCTGATAACATCATTCTAACTAATTAACATTAAATTTTACTATAAAATTGAAAATTAAAAATTACCAATGTTAAATTTTAAATTTAATCTGTATTAAGATTAAAATATAAAATTATTTGAAGAACAAACTGAGGAAATAAACATATATTTCATTATTTATTTTGTTTTAATTGCAGTGCCAAAATCTCAGTTAAAATAATCGTTAATCTAATAGGATGTACAGCTTCGTTACAGCTTAGATACATTTGAAGTGGTTATATGAGTAAGGGAGGATGAAATCTTGCAAAGAACAATGCATACATAATCAGATTATAATACACAAACACGTAGACATATTTAGATATATAAACACGCAAAAACACGAACAAAACAGGAAATAGATATCCATCATCCGCCCCCCCCAAAAAAAAAATATTGTTTTGAAAACTTTTCAGACCCCCAAAATTATTCTGGACCCCAAAACGGTTGAAGCTGAATAAAAAAATCGGAATTCCGAAAGAAATAAAATAATATATTACCATTCCTCCCCAAACTGGTTTTCAGCATATTCGGGCTGGTGAGGGCACCTCGAGGCGATGTAATGGTTAGCAAGCTTGTCTCGCTAGTACAATTACGACTGAGTCGTGAGTTCGATCCTCACTGGGTACCCCCTACTTTCGGCCTTGTGCCACATCTAAGCTACGCTTGGAAAATCACTATTTGTGCTGGTGATTTGTGCTTTCGGCGTAGATGTAAATGACCAGCAATCGTCGGTTAAGATTTTTACAAACATACTGTAAATAAGAATTTGGCTACTGGCGTATTGACTAAAAAAAAAAAGACACGATACGGGAAAACTTACATCAGTTTAAAATATGAAGCCAGTCTAAAGAGAATAGATATTTGAGATTAAAATTTTAAAATTCCTTCTACTGCTTGAAGTCAGGTTAAGGTGGGACATAATGTGAACGAAATATCATGTCAGGTCTAGGCAAAAACTTAATTCGTCAAACCGGTTCTAATATTACTATCTAAGTGTAATGCTAACATTAGCCATTTCCTTTCAGAAAGTATTGATTAGCCGTGCAACAAGTGCTACTATTGGTTCAAATATGTAAAATCTTTCTATTAATTTTTTTCAGGAAAATAAGTTTCATATATCCAATGTTAGCGCCCTGTCGTTCTTAATCTATCTATCTATCTATCTATCTATCTATCTATCTATCTGAGACTATTATTATCTATCATATCTCAATATCTTATGTGGCCCTAAATATTCAACAGGAACTTGGTTCTATTGAATGATGCTGCGAATAATATAGACGGATCAAATTCATCTATCTCTATCTATCTATCTATCTATCTGTCTGTGTGTTTAACCATCGTTAGAGTGTAAATTTTATTAGTATTCTAAGCAATGATACAGATTCACTTACCCGCCTTTAATCTGATATATATTTTTATATATGATATTTTCCATATTATTTAAATACACTGAGGAGAAGGAGGGTAGCGTGCACATATGAACAATGAATGAGAGTTTAGTAATCACATATCCTGTAAAGAATATGATAAAAAGAAAAGTATATGTTTCTTTTTCCCCTGAACTTTCATCTTGATTATGTCATTATTGTATCATCGAGTTACATGTGATATCCATTTAATTGTTGCTGAGGAAAGTCCTGCGGTGATGTGGATTCTATAATCTGGTATAATTCTTTGTTTATGATTCTGTAGCGCTGGTCCACAATGTTCGAAGCAATGTGGTTTTCACCAAGTCCTATAGGCATCATGCTCTCAAAGCCATTTTAACTATTGATCTTAGACACTGGTTGTATATAGTTTAATGATGCCAGTTTTGATATTCCTGAACAGCTTTGCCGTCATACATGAAACCTATGTGAAAGTATTGATCTGACGATACCATCTCAGAAAATGACTCCGGTTTAATGTTTTGGTTTAGTAGCAGCTTGCGGTATTGTGTGAAACTATCCCTAGTGCAGCCTACTCTATATTCGATTTCCTTATCTCCTATACTAACTTTGTTAGAAACGAACCCTACACCGTAGTTAAATATTCATAATCAGAAAGACATCAGAAATTTTTTGAACTCATAATGATGAAGGGGGACATGGAGAATTTAGCACTCACAGGACAAGATTCTGTAAGTCAATTGCGGAACAGGGATTGAGAGAAATGGCAAAGTATCAACGGCTGCTGAGAAAAAAGTATGGCAGCTCCTAGAAAAGAATAAGACGTGATAGAATCATGTCTCAAAGAATATAATAAAAAAATATTTGTTTACTGAAATTTCTAATCTTATATATAAAGTACGTTATAGATGTGTGTGTGTGTCTACCCATGCAACTCCTCCGCTGCCACTGGTCCAATTTCAATGATTCATAACTCATTGAAAGCCCTAGAAAAACTAGGCATAAGGAACAATTTTCGGTGAGCTCAGATTCAGGTTTGCCAGATTATGCGATGTTAAAAATATGTATTAATATATTATACTAGCTATTATCGTTGCTTTCATGGTTCCTTTTATATCCAAATTTGCAGTGCACGTTTTATTATAAACTAGCTTAAAACGCTACCTCCTCTGGAGGACTTTTGGTTTGGCTATCATCACGGTAGCCAGGTAGGAGTAGATGCGATAGACATGAATAAACTACACAAGAATTCAAAAATGATTGCTGCATTTAAGTAATGAATTAATGTTTTAAAAGGTGAACGATAACTCTTCTGCTGCCACTTAATTTAAAAACGATTTGATTTACGTAGATCCTTATTTTCCGTACAAACAATTATTTTTATTTTATGGGTGACAGAACAGGGGACAATTTATAAGATAAAAGTAATATTAGATGTTTCCTTATAAGGAAACATTTGACATTCATTAACCGAACAGCTGGTATTAGCTTCGGTTGAAATTTATAAATTTCTCATGTTCAGTAGTTGTTCTCGATCCTTCTAGTATTTGTTCCAATATTAATGTTTTTTTCCTTGAACTTTTATTTGAACTAGTGTTGAATGTTATCATCTTGAGTATGTCATTATTGTATCATCGAGTTACATGTGATATCCATTTTAATTGTTGCTGAGAAAAGTCCTCCAGTGATGTGGATTCTATTATTTGGTATAATTCTTTGTTTATGATTCTGTAGCTCTGGTCCACAATGTTCGAAGCAATGTAGTTTTCACCAAGTTCAATCGGCATCATACTCTCAAAAGGGTTGTGCTGTGGCATCACTGGTGGAACCGTTCAAATATATAATGCACCTTGGAAAAGGAGGGTAACATGCATCAATGAACAATGGATGAGAGTTTAGTAATCATACATCTAGTAAAGAATATGATAAAAACAAAAGTATATGTTTATTATTTTTTTCTTCTAGTCGTCTCATCAAATGATTACTTTTCGACTGTCATCGTAACCAGTCTCTTATATTTTATTTTTAAGTTTGGAAATATCTGTCTACAGAATAACGTTGCCTTTGTTACTACCTGACACCAACGGATTAACGCTTGCTTGGGACATTGTTATCTGTTGCTTACCCACAAACATGCTCACAGTTGTCGGGTACTAGAAGAAAATCGAATCTACTGCAATCATAGTGAATTGCATGTTTGGTTAAATAAGTTTAAATAATGTTCCTCTTGTATCATTATGCGTATGAACTTCTATTTGATTAGATGTTTTTGATGTGGTAAATAAACTTACAGAAAATGGTAATGGTAATATTAACTGTTTCCTTATAAGGAAGCATTCGACATTCACTGAGCGAGCAGCCAATTCTAATTCAGTTACGTTTTTCTTTATTCCTTGGACATCGGGCTGGGATCAAAGTGTAGTATCTGTTCTCCTAATCTCTAATGGTAATATTAGCGTTTTCCTTATAAGAAAACATTCGACATTCATTGAGCGAGCAGCCAGTACTACTGCCGGTTGAAACTATTTAGATCTTTCTCTTAAAACAACTTTTCAGGGAAATATGTTTCTCAAGTTAGGTACCTGTTATCGTTCTTTCCAGTATTGACGTGCGTTTCCTTCCAAACCTTTTATTTGAAGTAATGTCGAATGTAACCATCTTTATTGTATAATTATTTTATTTTAGAAATACACATGCAATCCATTTTAGCCATTTTGAACGTCCTCATATGATGTGCTTCTCTTATTTGGTACAATTCGTTTATTTGTGATTTTGTAACACCAGTCAGCGAGTTTCGAAGAAAGATGCTCTTCCATAAAACCTACAGGGTTCGTTCTCTTGAAACCATTTTAATTACTGATTTGAGTAATCGGTTAAATACAGCCGATAATTTAGATATTTCTGGACGAATTTGTCGCCATGGATGCCATCGATATGAAAGTCTCGATATAATAAAGCTTTTTAAGAATATGGCTCAATTTTTAAATTAACGTTTTTGATTTATAGCAATTTGCGGTAATGGGCTAAATTATCCCGAGTGCCGCTTATTCTACGCTCAATTTCATTATCTCTTAAACTAAACTAGCAGCAGATCCCGGCGTTGCCCGGGGATGTAACAGTAAGAGATAGACAAGTATCGACCAACATAAAGACTGAAAATTAAAATTGACAAAGATTATTGTTTAAGGTTGACAGACACGCATGTCTTAAGTAGTTTTTTTTTTATTTTTTTACGAATTGGTCAAACCCAAACTCAAACAAAAATATTGTTTTCAATCGTTATGAGTCTCCCGATTGAATAGAATTTTATTATAAAAAATTGTCTTGTAAATGGAATCTTTAAAGCATTCTGAATGTAAAAATAAAGAAAAAAGTGTGCAAGACAATAAGAAACACTACCTGCCAAAAAAAGTGAAGTTTTGTTGAAATCGGTTGAAAATGTAGGAAATCCGATCCCATATATAAACGAAACACACACACACACACACACACACACACACACACACACACACAAGCAACCTGGGTTTTATAATAAGTATAACTCGATATGAATTGTCCCCCTTTCATTCCGCGAAAGCGATGCCTCTTAATCGTGTTTTCAAATTGATTTCGTGCCAAAACAATTGTTTTTCCCATTTTTGGCGCTGTCAGAACCACCGCAAGGTAATTTTACGTAGTCCTGTGAAGTTTTGTTGAAATCGGTTGAAAAATGTAGGAAATCCGATCCAATATATAAACGTATACACACACACACACACACACACACACACACACACACAAACACACAACCTGGATTTTATAATAGTATGATTTGTTACAAACGATCCATACACTGAAGTGTTTAGTTTTTTTTACTAATTCCATATCCTAAATTTTTACGATGGATTCAGGATACGTGCCGTAACATCTTTCATTCTATTTCCACACCAATATTTCTCTATTTAATTGTCTCTAATATTTATAAGTTTAAATATTTCCATTGCAAGGGAGGTAACTAGTGAAATAATCACAGTGTTGGCACGAGGGGCTAGTGTCTTTGTTTCAAAAATATTTACAAAAATAGTCGGTGGTGAAAAAACCAAATCAGTTCGATAGCCGCTTATATAATGAATTACGAGAATGTCTTTAAAAACTCGCATGTGAAATTTTTCTACTTATAGCAAAGAACTATGAAAATATCAATCTTATATACGTCATCATCTGTTTTGGCATTGAACAAACATACCGCCTATGAATAATAGATTATATTCACGGGATTTCTTGAGACACACTTTTCTCTAATATTCTCAGATTCTATTCTATTGATTTTCTGGTCGTGTATTTTTCTTCTTTCGTGGAAATCATTTGAATTATCATCATTAGAAATTATTCTAGGAAATCAGATCAGAAGACCTCTGTTGTTATTTCATGATATATGTATGGTTGTGGGATGGCATTTCCTGTATATATATATATATATATATATATATATATATATATATATATACACACACACACACACACACACACACACATATATATATATATATATATATATATATATAGTTTGACTAACGAGGCAAAGAGAAACACATGTGTTTCTCTTTGCCTCGTTAGCCAAACTTTCCCTGACGATCCGTTTAGGTGAAACCTAGGTAGGTTTGTCTGGCTCACTAGGTGTATCTAGGTCTGCTCTACGGTTGTATTGAGCTCTTTTGTTAGTTAGTTGTTACCCGTATCGGGGTTTTTTCTTTGGGCTTCAGACCTACATCTGTGCGATTTTTTTGTCGGCAGAAGTTCATGTTTGTAGCTCTTTCTTTTTTTAAAACCTTTTTTTCCTTTGGTTAGCAAATCAAAAATTCGAGGGTTTTTCGAAACGAGCCTAGTTATCTATCTATCTATCTATCTATCTATCTATCTATCTATCTATCTATATATATATATATATATATATATATATATATGAACTAAATACCATATTTTCCGGCTAACAGGACGTTGCGGATCGGAAGACGCACCCTAATATTGGTAAGAAATTTCTAAGAAAAAAAAGTTATTTTAACACAATAACGCATTCAGCATGTGCCCCTCACATACTGGCGCCACGTATTGTTTACATTAATCATGATTTTGTTTGTATGACAATGACATATTAGTCAAGAGCAGAAAGGCTGCCGCCGCTGCTAGTAAACAGAGTATATTTAAGGTTGTGGCTCGGCTCCAGGAAGATTTATAGTCTTGGAAATACTTCTAATAGCTAAGTACTGAGGTTGCATCATATAAAAACACTGAATTAGATAGCTAACATTATAGTGTAATGATTCAACATATGAATCCACGTCCCTATCAGTCAAGCCCATTAGTTGAACTTCCAAGCTTACTTGAGCATGGACGTTGACTTACATTCGTCTTGGAAGACGCACACGTATTTTTCAGGGGACTTTTTAGGAAAGCAAGTGCGTCTTGTAAGCCGAAAAATACGGTAATTGGTATATGCAGCAGATAAACGTTTCCCTAGTCTATTGCAATAGCAATGGTCACTAGTTTGTCGACCCGCGCTGAGAAAATAGGAAATTGCGATTTACTGGAAATGACCAGAATATAGTTGCTCATCTCTTCTTACCCCAGGTGGCTCAATGAGGGAAGCACTCGCTTTTAAAATTTAGTAAGTTCAAATCGAAACTAGGAACATCCCGCAAACCACAGCAGATGCTGAATTTTCACCTGTCATGATGGATAGATGTTCCTTTGTCTTGGACGTCTATTGGAAGTCAATCTCTCTCCAGGCCTCAAGTAGAACTCATGTCTATGATCTTTTGAAAAAGTATGTCGGAAAAATGGTCGGTTCATTGTACCACTCCAATAAACATCTGACTGCTTATGCTGTTGTCTATCTTTACAGATTAAATATGGATTATTACTGCCATATCTGGGCTGGAGCTCCCCAATATTCACTTGTCTGCCGTGATAGTGTTAAATTAGTCCACGCTGCCTTGTGGGTAATGAATTATTTCCACCCTACAACCCGTTTTCTAATCAATCATTATTGCCATGGCATGTATTCTAAGGAGCTACATTCCTTGGTTCCGCCAGCCCTGGGACCTACCATGTCAGAGGCACAACAATGAATGATCTTCATTCCATTCTTATTCCATTAATAAGAATTAAATTCCACTTGGACGGCTTCTTTACAAGAACTGCTGCTTCGAGGAATATACCCCCGGCAGAATGTTTCTCCAATCATTACAGTTTTGACACCTTAAGGTCTAAGCTTAACTGTTAACTTCTCTGCATAATCACAAGAACTTACCTTTTTTTTCGCTCACACAACACCAGCATTGCCATTTCTAAACATATCTGGGATTAAAATCAAAAACCGAATTACACCAAAAATATCATGAAAAATAAGAAAAACACAACATGCCTAAAACAATCAATCCAAAAATTGTAAACTCAGCCTGAAGGAAAAATGAATATAATTATCCTTCCCAGACCCAAACAAACTACTAAATAAACGATCAGTACTCATCTCAAAGTGCAGATGCGGAAACATTTAGTTCGTTACTTAAAATCGAAAATTGAAAACGATGAAGAATAAACGAAAATGAAATAAACAAAAACAATTAAAATAAATGAATTCAAACAAATAAATAAGAAAATAAATTAAGTAAATAATAAACAAACTAACAAATCAAGTACGCACATATAATAAAAAAACGTATTAATAACAACCAACAATAAAATAATTAATGATAAATAATTAAAAAAAAGTTAACTAACAACACTATAATAAGCAAAAAAAAAAAAAAAAAAATGCATTCGGATCCACAATTGTTCCCACTCAGTTGCCCCTAGAATAAATCGAAAAACAACCATTACCGTCCACGATTTTAGAATAATACAATAGATTACCCACAATGCATCACTGACCTGTATATATAAATAGTCGAGCAAAAACCCACCGTACATTGTCATTTTGATTTCGATCGGAAATTCTGCAATACAAACAAATAGACACCTACAAGGCAAAATATAATAAAAAAAACGTCACAAAACACACAGTAATGTACATTACAATATATCTAATGTGGTCTGAAAATAACACTAATTACTTGTTAGTTTATAGCACAAAATCTACAGACCGATATATTTTGGTGTCTTCAAAACGTTTATATATAGAGAGAGTCGCCAGAAACAAGGGCAAGAATACTAATGTATTAAGTGATATTTGTCCTCCTGTATAATATTGAGTTCTGGATAATCTCCTCAAAGATGAAGGATAGACTTGAAGCAACAGAAATGTGTTTCTACGGAAGGATGCTAATGATACCGTGGACCGATTATGTGAACGACGACGAAGATTTTGAGAGAATGGAAAAAAAAGGAAACATACATAACATCAGGAAGAGACAGCTGATATTTCTAGGTTATGAAGAAAGAGGGCTTGGAAAATCTGATACTCACAGGATAGATTAATGGCAAGAGGGACATAGGAAAACAATGTATACCATACTTAGTGAGCTCGAGTAAATGGATGGCGGAAGAGGTTTTGGAAAAATAAGAAAAAGACAAAATTTATTAGGAGCTGCAAAAGACAGGAAAGGGTGGAGAGCCATGACGCGGTAAGAAGAAGGCAGTCTAAGTTTAGTAGAGGCATAGGACGTTTAGAGCAGAAGAACTATAAAACGCTTTTACATCGACTTACTAGCTATGATTATTCATATCCATAGTAAAAACTAATTAACCGCCCTGGGTATTACAATAAACTACATCCGCGGTCCGTGTAAGACGATAAACTACATCCGCGGCCCGTGTAAGACGATAAAATACATCCGCAGTCCGGGTAAGACGATGAAATACATCCGCAACCCGTTGTAAGACGATAAACTACATCTGTAATCTGTGTAAGACGATAAAATACATCCGCGACCTGTGTAAGACGATAAACTACATCTGTGGTCCGGGTAAGATGATAAAATACATCCGCAGTCCAGGTAAGACGATAAAATGCATCCGCAGTCCGTGTAAGACGATAAAATACATCCGCGGTCCGGGTAAGACGATGAAATACATCCGCGACCCGTTGTAAGACGATAAACTACATCTGTAGTCCGTGTAAGACGATAAAATACATCCGATGTCCGTGTAAGACGATAAAATACATCCACGGCCCGGGTAAGACGATAAAATACATCCGCAGTCCGTGTAAGACGATAAAATAAATCCGCGGTCCGGGTAAGACGATAAAATACATCCGCGACCTGTTGTAAGACGATAAACTACATCTGTGGTCCGTGTAAGACGATAAAATACATCCGCAGTCCGTGTAAGACGATAAAATACAGCCGAGGTCCGTTTAAGACGATGAAATACATCCGCGACCCGTTGTAAGACGATAAACTACTTCTGTGGTGCGGGTAAGACGATGAAATACATCCGCGACCTGTGTAAGACGATAAACTACATCTGTGGTCGGGGTAAGATGATAATATACATCCGCAGTCCAGGTAAGGGGATAAAATGCATCCGCGGGCCGGGTAAGACGATAAAACACATCCACGGCCCGGGTAAGACGATAAAATACATCCGCAGTCCGTGTAAATCGATAAAATACATCCTCTGTCCGGGTAAGACGATAAAATACATCCGCGACCCGTTGTAAGACGATAAACTACATCTGTGGTCCGGATAAGACGATAAACTACATCCGAGGTCCGGGTAAGACGATAAAATACATCCACGGTCCGGGTAAGACGATAAACTACATTCACGGCCCGTGTGAGACGATAAACTACATCCGCGGTCCAGGTAAGACGATAAAATACATCTGCGTTCCGGGTAAGACGATAAACTACATCCGCGGTCCGGGCAAGACGATAAACTATATCTGTAAGGCATCTGATCAGAAGAATTCGAGGAGTGTTGAACCAACTATTAATTGCAGTTGTTCCCAGGTCCACCCTGACTCGGAGTGGTAACCCGTTAGGGTCCCCAAACTGGTGTCAGAACACTATGAAAGTGTAAAAGTAGGTTTTAATACCAGGTATAAATTTTTTGAAGAAAAAATTATTATCGGCAATTCATTTATGACCAGCAATAATTTTTTGAAAAAAATAAATATTACCAGCAATATATTCTTGAGGAAAATATGACCAGCAATATATTTTTGAAGGAAAAAGTATTACCAAAATTGATTTCTTGAGGAAAAGATTATTACCAGCAATGCATTTTTGGAAAAAAATATAACCAGAAATAAAAATCTTTTCGTCATTAAACCAAACCAAACCAAACCAAACCAAACCAAACCAAAGCTAATTAATCAAGCCCAAAAACAAAGAAAGAAGTCCGCGAAGAAAGTAACGATTTATATTAACTAAACCTCACTATATCATCTATTTTAGTATTTATAGTGTTAAAGCAGAAATTATTATCTGTGAGTTATTATCTTCTTGAAAGAGATTTATTAATAAATCTGCTAAACCAGAAATATCACTCGCTTATTTTCCAAAAGTTTGTTTCTTCCATTTGTTTAATTTAAAGTTTCAAACTTTCTTGTAATGTACCTAAACGATGATTACCATTTTGGTTAATATTCTTAAAATATGGTAATTTGCTGGAGTCGTCTTTCTTGTGATCAATCTCCCGAACGCATTTGAACGATAAGAATAAAGACGAAATTCGATTAACGAATCGTATTTTTTATGCCTTTTCTTTTTTTAAGTATTAGTAACCGCAATAATAATAATAATAATAATAATAATAATAATAATAATAATAATAATAAAAGTGATAATAATAGCTAAAAATTGAATTAAGTTTTTATGAATAGGCATTTCCTTTTGTTAGTTGGGCATTGTTGGCTGCATATCAAGAAATGCTTTTTTGTATTCTAGAAGAAGATGCGTAATTTTGGCAACGGAACGGAGACGGACTTTATGATTGCGGAGTTGACAATAGGAATATTTATGTTCACTGGCACTTACCCTTTCTTTCCCTACATCTTTGTTTTTCTCTCTCTCTCTCTCTCTCTCTCTCTCTCTCTCACACACACATACAGTGATGCCTATATATATATATATATATATATATATATATATATATATATATATATATATATTAAGTATATCTGGGCAGTAATCTTTCGACAAGTTTCGTTAGAGACCAAATAAAGTTTTAGTTAAGAATGTATTTAAATTTATTCCGTATACTTCGGACGATTTTCTTGCTCTCTGATAGATACTTATATACAAATTGCCCAATGACTGACGGATTTCAGCTTTCATAATCCAATTTTAGGGCTATGTCGGTTTCGTCATTTTTAAATATCACTTCTTATCGTCTTCACATGACACTTTGTGTTATCGTTTCTCTTCTAATTAAATATATTTAACATACCTGCTCCTAAATTTGATAATGTGTCTGTTTTTAATGGTTAAAAACTTTTAGTGAGGCATTACAAGATATACTGGCTGGTGATATGCGATTGTGCGATTTTAACACTTCATTAATCGGGGAGGAAATTGTAGTTGTTGTGAGTAAAACCAATAGCAGATAAAGGCTCAGCGGCGCTCACACGTGTTGCCATCATTGGACTATTGCAGACTGACAACGTGTGGCGCGATCCGTTAAGTGACGATTGTTTCCGACAGGCGGTAGTTATCTAGTGTGACACACATTGCATGAGGCCATTGACTATATTTCCCGGCAGACAGGCGTATTTCCATAACGTTGCAGGCTGTATTCACATTCGCGTATTAAGGTGAGACACCAGTTCTCGTAGAAACAGCGGCTGTCAACAAAATATCAGACAGATTGTTATAGTGTAGGTCATTGCATAGGTTGAATCCTAATGTTCAGATAAATGCGCCATGACAACAGAATTATATGTTAATCTGACACGTGTAAATTGTAGCCAGACTTCTATGGTATACGATCATAAGAACCTTGTAAATTGTATGTAGATGTCTATGATCTATGACATTAAGGGTTCTGTAAATTGTAGCTTAACCCCTATGGTGCACTATTAATAAGATTTAGGAATTTGTAGCTAGGCCCTTATTGTTAATTGTACGCTAGACCACTATGTTATACGATCATTAATGACTTGCAAATTGTAGCTAAACTCTGATCAGCGATCATTAAGGTCTATGTAAATTGTAGCTAGATAGCTACAGTCTTCGAGCAATTATTTACGTTGTAAATTTTAGCAAGACTTACCGTCTACGACCATTAAGGAACTTATTAATTTTAACAAGAGCCTTCCTGTCTAGGATCATTAAGGAACTTGTAAATTGTAGCTAGACAGCTATGTTCTTTGATCATTAGGATCCTTTTAAATTTTAGTTAGACTCCTGCTGACTACGATCATTAAGGTTATTGTAAATTGTAGCTAGACCTCTATGGTCTTTGACCATTAAGGTACTTTTAAATTTTAGCTACACTCCTACGGTCAACAATCATTAAGGAACTTGTAAATTGTAGGTAGATTCCTATAGTCTAAAATCATCAAGAACCTTTTAAATTGTAGCGAGACCCCTATGGTTTTCGATCACAAAGAAATTTGTAAATTTTAGCAATAACCCTATGGTCTACGATCATTAAAGATCTGCTGCACTCTCCGCGATAGGTGATAATGACATCCGTCATATATTCCCACTACAAATGTAGAATAGTAAATCAATGGAAGCGAAATGTTTTCACAGATTTATAAATGGAATTTTCCACCTATTTGGCGGCCATTATCTATGCACATTTTGAATGTGATATCTCTTGTCACCTTGCCATGAGCACTCTAGCTGATGTTCAAACTGACGAACCAGATTTCAGGAAAAACTAATATAATGACGTCAAAGTATCGTGGTTTCACCAACAATAAGCTTTACTACTAGCCATAACTCTTGGCACGTCAGTGTATATAAGTACATAAATATACTATATAAAAAGATTATACACCATTATTTTGTCAGGAATTTAAGATTGTTTCGCAGTATTATTTTATCAATAATCTGTGGACCTAGGTGATTGGAAAATATTTTGCTACGTTTTTGGGTAACACAGGATATACTGATTTAAGCAGCTTGAACCTGAAGAAAGGACATGAAAAATTACTTGGCCAATAAAACATCTGAGATGATAAAGTCATATGCAAATTTCTATGTGAGAATCTGCCATCTTATTAAAATGGGTATTAGGTGCCTTGACAATCAATTTAGATTAAGATTACCCTTCTTTTTTACACTAAAATCATGGCTACAATTTCTGTTGAAACAAAGATGAAGTTTTTTACTTAAAATAGAAAAAATGCCATAATGTGAGACAACCAGCCGATGGGAAATTTCCAGGAACATTGTTAAAAACATTTTTATGAGGTCAAATTTCGGTGTTATGACCGACCACTATGTTTACAGACTGACAGCTAATGACTGTTGGCACATTAGTGTATATAAAATATACAAAGCTATACACGCATGTAACTGTTACAGTTTCAAACTATTAATGTTTACCGTTATTATTTCTAAAAGTCAACATAAAAATATGATATTCAATGTAAATTTCTAAAAAGAAATTTAGTATTAATTATAGACGTATAAACGTATATTAATTATAGGTTTTCAAAATTGTAGTTTCTTTCTATAACACACGAATATAGACTTTCTTAAAAATGCGACGGTGAGCATTAAAGGGTAAATGCATCGTGATTGTTTTTTCTAATAAAATGGTGTCAGTACAAAAAGAATAAATTTTGAGTGCTTTGTCTCATCACAGGCAAAGAAAAATTGGGACAAAATAATTAAATTTCCATTTTTTGGCCTCTTTTTCGAATCGAAGTAAGCTTCATAGATAACAAACAAATTGAATTACCTGTCTATATTTCTGAGATGAGGTATTTAGTACACCATTTACATTAATCGGACTATAGTCCTCATCTTTGTCGCCATATTTATTACAAAGTTTCTGCCGTTGTACGTTTTGGCCTTCTTCAGGTGGTTGGAATGTTGAACTTTATTTCGCTCACTGGGGTAGACTGTTCTATTTCTACGTTCCATGTTTAATGGATGCCAGTTATCTCCTGCTAATTTCCATGTGAAAGTTTCCCACTGCCTTAACCGAGTATTGAACTCACACTCTTTGGGTCCTGTCACTTGATTTAACTAACGCCATATGTCCTTCGGTGGTTGGAATGTCGAACTGAACCCTTTATTTCGCTCACTGGGTACGACTGTTCTAGTTCCACGTGCTATATTTTAATGTCCTCAAGGACACATGGCACAGTGGATAAAGGCGTTGGTTAGGTCCAGTGACAAGGACCTAAAGAGTGTGAGTTCAATACTCGGTTAAGGCAGTGGAGAACTTTCAGAGGAAAATTAACAGCAGATAACTGATAAGTGGCATCCATTAAACATGGCATGTGGAATTAGAACAGCCTTCCCATAGTGAGCGAAATAAAGGATTCAGTTCGACATTCCAACCACCTGAAGAAGGCTGGAGCATACAACGGCCGAAACGTTGTAATAAACATGGCGACAAAGATGAGATAATAGTCCGAATAATGTAAATTGAATTACGTGTGTGTAAAAGATAAATATTCCTAAATACAAAAATCTCCGTATTGACGTTTGTTTGTGGCTGTAATCTTTCTTATAAGCGGTCGGTATTAGAGGCAAATTAAAATCCAAATTAAAATCGAATTAAGCTTCATAAATGACAAAAATATTGAATTACGTGTGAATAAAAGGGAAATATTCTTAAATACAAAAATGTCCGTATTGGCATTTGTTTATGGATGAACTACTTAAATCTTTCTGATATCATAAGCGGTCGGTAACAGAGTCAAATTAAAACTCAGAACTTCGAATGCTAATTTTGAAACAGTATCGCCGCAAAACAGTCTTTCTTCTCTTCTACTTCTATTCTAGCTTAGTATAAATGTATTCTTTGTTTCCTCGTAACAGATATTGGTACGTGTGTTCCTGCAGAACCAGAGATCGCTTTTTCACTCGAGGAGAAATCCAGGACTGATTTTCTTGGCAAGAATTTTTTTTTTTAATTTGAAAGGTCGCGGATAACAAAACCTTTCTCCATCTAACTGTAGAAAAAGTATATATTCTGCATCACTTTGTATGAAAAAGTGAATATTCTATCCTTTTTCGTGACTCATCATGATGCGATTAATCATGGCTCACCACAACTTTCTATCTCTAAATAATGTTTTCGCCTTACACTCCATCCAATTTAAAAACATTAAGACACATTTCCATGCAATTCGGAAAGAATCTTAGAATTTTTTTCTCTCTCATTCTACACACACACATGCACAGACACACATATATATATATATATATATATATATATATATATATATATATATATATATATATATATATATATATATATATATATATATATATATATATATATATATATATATATATATATATATATATATATATATATATATATATATATATATATATATATATATATATATATATGCGTCTTTAGAAATTAGAAATATAAACAATAAAATATAATGTCAAGTCTGTGTGTCCCAGTGCAAATTAAACTCACAACCTTTGTGATTTGCTGATTTGCTTTAGGCCCGGCGGTAAGGGACTGTCTGTCTGTGTTATGATAGATCATGTATCAGACATATATAGTGAACGTCTCCTTGATAATGTTGTCTTAAAAGTAATATATATATTTACGTTTTTACCAGACATACAATCGCCCAAAGGACATTTAAATGTGAGAGTCCAGATATGGGCTTAGGAGTATTTATCGTACGCATCTCAGTTCCGCGCCAGTCGAACAATAATTCCGTATATATATATATATATATATATATATATATATATATATATATATATATTGTTTTATTTCTGAGATATATTCTCAGAAATTTAACATATATATATATATATATATATACATACATATATATATATATATAACTTTATCTCTATCAGTGTTTTTGTTGTGTCTGTCTATCTGTCTCTCTCTCTCTCTATCTAGAGATAGATGATATTTTGACTAATAAGTCAACAACCTGACAGAGTTCGAACGATCTGAAATTGTTAGTGTGTTATTGTTTATGCATGCAGTTAATGAAAAAAAAAAGGCTTGGTTAAGCAAAGCGGAAAAAATTGACTTTGAGAAATAAATATTTTTTGATGAACGGATTATTTTTTATTATTCGGCTACGGAATTCTCTGTTTAAGTACATAAACACCTATACATACATTCATACACACACTCACGCACGCACACACACACACACACACATATATATATATATTTAAAGATCTGAAATATATATATATATATATATAATATATATATATATATATAGAGAGAGAGAGAGATTAATAATATTTTTATCTAAAAAATATTTTACGTAGCTTCATAAAAAGTAATTGCTGAATTATTGAGGATTCCTTATCTGTATGTCCTTTCTCTATATTTGGATATATATATATATATATATATATGTATATAAATTTCTGAAAATCTATACATGGTGTGTGTGTGTGTGTATGTATATATATATATATATATATATATATATATATATATATATATATATATATATATATATATCTTTATATATATATATATATATATATATATATATATATATATATATATATATATATAGATAGATATAGATATAGATATAGATATAGATATATAAATTTATTTATACATATATCCTGAAAACACACACTGACACAGACACACACATATACGCATGCACAGACACACACACATATACGCACGCACAGACACACACACACACATATATATATATATATATATATATATATATATATATATATATATATTTCATATGTTTTTTTTTTTTACACGGTTTTCGTAAAGGATTGTTTGGGGGTGAAAATTGTTTACTGTTATCCAGGAATTTCTGATAACCTTTCAAAACAATTTGACATTTGAAGAAAAAACTGAAGATAAAAATCCATCTTGCCACTGTTATCTGTTGCCAGAAAGAGAGATTATCACAGAAAAAATCTGCTGTCAGCGTTAGAAATATGCTTCTTCTTTCTCTTCGTTCTTTTGAGACACAATCACGCGATTGGAAAAACTCCAAATCACTTGTGTCGATGACGTCAGCAGATGCTAAATTGGCGGACAAAATTCACTTTGCTCGCATGTTAATTGTCCTCTTTGCATGCTAAGATATGTGTGCGAGAGTAAATACTTGTGTAAATTAAGTCATAACAGAGGAACATATATATATATATATATATATATATATATATATATATATATATATATATATATATATATATATATAATATTTTTAGACAAGTTCGAAAAGTTCGTCTTTGTTATTTTTAACCAACGAATAGGGATTTTTTAGAGGAAAGATTTTTATCTCACAAGAAGAATATCTACCACGGCAAGTCGAATTGAAGCAACTGAAAGATTGGATTTTATCTACTAGACTGTTATGGCTGCATATTCACGCAGCGTAACGGCTATACGTGTTCAAATTCCGGCTAATTCTTTTTTGTTCACTGGTATAATTGTAAATGTATTTTTACCGCCTAATGATTTTACTAGCAGTGTAGATTCGACGCTTCATCCTTGGCTGACTAAAAGAGAAAGAAAAATAAAAATGGTTCTCAGTCAATTGCCTACAATTACTCTCTTATACAGGGACTCAATGTTGATAAATACATTAAAAAATCTGCACATTTAGTTAAAAAAAATCTGCATATTTAGTTAAAAAAAAATCGTAAACTTTCTTTGATAAAACGTTAATGAATAACCGAAATTGCTCGGATTTACAAAAAATTCGAGCAATTTTTACACAGTTTAGGTACAGAAAAGAAAAGAAAAACTTATAGGAACACAAGAAAATTAATTATAAACTTTACGGCAGTACCTTGGCAATCGTCTTTAGTGAAACTTGTATAAAAGAGGAATTGCTACTGAAATACACACTTTTATATATATATATATATATATATATATATATATATATATATATATATATATATATTACATTTTAAAGACAGTTTTATGTTTATAAGTTCTATACGAATATTTAAGTAAACGCTCTGTTGATAATAAACAGTATTAACAACATTTACCAGCGTGAATGTCCGAGAAATTTTCATAAAAAAAATATGCATCCTCCGACAGGAACCGAACCTGTATCCTATACGGATCCGTTATATAGCCTGACGTGCCTTTGCCGACTGGCCGACAGAGGAGCTTTCGCTTAGCGAGTTTGATTTTACTCTATTTAAACACAATTATCCATGATTTTCTCTCATACATTCATGTCTGCTCAATGCGTATCCAAATGTAAACAAATGACGTCACACATTATGAAATGGACAAATATTTTCTATGAAAATTTCTCGGACATTCAGGCCGGTAAATGATGTTAATACTGTTTATTATAAACAGAGCATTTACTTAAATATTTGTATTTATAAAAAGAACTTGTAAACATAAAAAAATGTCCTAAAATAATTGACGTACTTGGTCCATTTCATAATGTGTGACACACACACGCCACACAAACACACACACACATACACACGCACACACACACACACACACACACACACACACATATATATATATATATATATATCAAGATACGATGAGAACGAATAGAGTATAATTTAATTTAAAAGAGGGCTAAATAATGAATAGAGCAATATTATTTATTTTAGAATAGTACATCGAAAATATGTAAATATCGATACACAATTGCTGTCATGTTTCAATGCATACCAATGCGTCTCATAAGGCGATTGTAAATTACTAACGTGTGAACAATTTATGTTGATTTCAAAGCAATATAACTACAAAAGCTTAAAAGGTGTGTGGGCCTTACTCTAATCAACCAATCAAATATGGCCTACGTTAAATTTAAACTAAGCGAAGGAGCAAAAATTAATAATCATTTTTTTATAAATGGGTCATGACTGTAGATTGGCAGCTAACGGCAGCCAAACATAAATTAAAGCGGACACATATGGTTACATAAATTATAGGAACAAGGCAATGCTAAACAAGTTATATGCTTTGTGAATTTCCCACATAAAAATGAGATATTATCATTTGATTGATAATCATTTTCATAAAAGTAACCCTTTAAGTAAAATATTAAACAGAAACACATTAAAAGTAAGTTATAGCTTCACCAATAATCTTGAGAAGATAATAAAATTACACAATTATAATATTTTAAACCAGTTCACTAATCTGGATCCTAATGCACGTTCCAAGATAAATATAAATGATTTTATATTCCACCTACGTCATATTTGGTGGTTGATCAGAGGAAAGCCCATAAACCTTACAACCACCCTTTTTTCTTCTTTTTTTTGTGTATTTTGCTTTTAAATCTAAATAAATCGCTAACTCACCAGTAATTTACAATCGCCATGATGAGATGCATTGATACTCATTTGAAACACGACTGTGCTTGTGTAACAATTTTTACATATTTTCGGTGTAATATCTTAACATTAATATATATATATATATATATATATATATATATATATATATATATCCCATAAATATAGCATACCTTAAGACTATATTTCTTCATATATATTATATATATATATATATATATATATATATATATATATATGACTAAGATTATTAAACTGTGACAGAGACAGAATTCTCTTGAAATATAAAAAACGCTGCGATTATCTGATTTTCATTTTCCTGACTAAACACGCGACGATAATTATTCTCTTAATTTTTTCGGAATTGGAATTATTTCTTTGTTTCTTTCACGATGTTTATTGCGGCTGATGTGTTATAATATTCATCGATCTCTTTCCCACAGACACAACGTCGCTACACTATCGTTAATAGTTCTACTAGTTCAGACCTTTACATCTCGGACAGACCATGCAATTTCTACTAAGTCGAATAACCATCATTTTTTCATTTTTTTGCAATGAAGACATTTTATTAAATTGGTGTTTTCCCAAGAACTACTACTTTATGAAATAGACTTTTTTAAAAATCATTTTACACAAATGAAGGGAATAAACCTACTAAATTGAAAGGGGGTGAGGATACTGAGTGTGTAAGAATAGGAAAGGAAAGACATTATTAAGGTGAGAGAACAATAAAAAAACCGGAATTGCGAAGATAAACGATAACGATTGACATTGCATTTAAATTTTTGAAGATCAGTGTTGACTAGAAAGCAAGAAGCTGGAAGAGATTTCCACAAGTGAGAAAAGCGAGAGAAGAAACTGTTAGCATAGAACTTACGGTTGCATCTATTCATTTCAAAAGCAAAATGATGAGACATTACTGTCAATCTATTGCTGTGTATAAATTCGTGAAATCGCTGTACGAAGTAGAAAGGCTCAACATATAAACTGATATGGAAATATTTAGAGAAAATTTACAGCTACACTACAGCAGTGGGAAATTGACAGAAGCCGAGATTCCAGGTCAGGACCGATAACATTGCAGATTCTCTCTTTCTAAGTATCTCTAAATACATTGTAGAAGCAAACGCGCAGATGTGACAGCAGTACTCTATGCATCGACGAATGGTAGACTTATAAATGTCTACGATATGTTCTGGAGAGAAAAAAATTGTCTAGCACGAGACAGTGAACAAACTTTCCTAACAGCAGATTTTGCAGGGTTTTTTTTTTCATTATAATTTTCATGTCGGCAGAAAATGTTCGACCAAGAAAGCAAAATATGTCACTCTCCTAGAGGTTCGCATCAGCCATGCTGGTGGGAAGTAAAAAAAAAACTGAAGACGGTTAAAAGACAACAGTTCTGTTTTGGTGGCGTTAAAATTAACAAACCATTTCTTGCCTCAGTTAACAACAGATTCGAGGTCACTTTTTAGATCAGCTGCCTATTTGACCTCCACGAACCGATCAGATTTATAAGTAAGAGAGGACTGAATAGTTGTGCCATCAGCATAGATTCCGATTTGAGAACTGATGACATCGGGAAGGTCGTTAATGAAAAATTAGGGACAGCGTAGGTTCAAGATCCTTTAGCTGGGATGTTTTCTTGAACACCTCAAACTTTTTCAAGTCAATGCTCAGTTGTTATTTATCTTCCTTATCCTATCCCCTTAATTTCCAATTTCTGCTACTCGCTTTGCCCTTCATATCGCAAACATCATTCAACATAACTGTTTTAAAATATTCCAAAAATCTATGACCATAGACCGGCAGCAGATCTCTTCACTAATCTAACTCTAGCAGTTCACTAAGCCAAAACCTGCCTTTTAACGTTCGATACTTCCACTATCCTAGCAATTTACGCTTCACCATCACTAAGCAGACCATGGATTTTCTCCTGTCATGTTGAACGCTTACAATCTTAATCAGTTCTTAATTCTGAACATCTATTGACTAATGTTATCGCCAAGTTGAAGACGATGAATCGCTAAAGAGGCTAAAAAATGGCCGGTTCCTTGTAATGCTACAGAAAAAATTTGACTCTTTTTGTGATGCCTTAATTTTGAAGTATATGAAGTATTGCTGCCATGTCTTGACCGGAGCTGTTCAATGCTCACTTTCCAGCCTTGGTAGAATTCAAAACTGTTGACGCGGCTTTGTAGACGATGAATTTGTTTTCATTCTACAATCATTTGTCTACAGATGAAACGTTGAAAACCTCTCACGATTCAATCGCTGTTTCCATGGCAAACATTATGACGAGCTATATTTCTTGATTCCACCACTTCAGGCCTTTACAACTAAGACACACCATGGAACGTATAGAGGGTCAAATCATCCGCGTTCTCTTCGTCGTCAGCATCCATCCGTCTCGAGAGACGATGGAGTAGCGCGGTGCGTTCCGAGACTGGGTGGGATTTATGGAGAACTAGGGCTGCCCAGACGTCTAGCTCCCCCTCTCGGCCTTACTAGCAGAGTCCAAAGGAGAGGTTAAACCAATACAGTTTGGTATCAGCGCAGTACCGTCCATCCGCCGGGTTTGAATAGACACCAGCCCATATGATTTGATTATAGTCGTGAAGGCTTTGTGTAGAACCAACCACACTTTTTGAAGGGCCGATTACAGAGACTTGGTGCACTACGTGTCACAAGGTTCCCAAACGACCCTCCACAGGTTTTGAATTCAGACTTGTCCTTCTCCTAGACCAGTTGCCATCCAAGGCTATAGAACCCAGTGTGTCCTGCTATTTTACCCATAGCTGGAGGCAAAAGAAGAGGATTCACACTTTTCCCAAAGGTATTAGCACGTAAGTGAATGTAATGGATTCGACTGGATTCCTCAATCCAAGATGCTATCCATTACCCCACCGTGCCTCCTCATCGTATTTCATTGGTAAAAAGTCAATTCCCTTCAGGTAGATTCTTCATAACCGTTTTGGAAGAGATTACCGATAGGATGCTTTCGCAATCACTACAATCTTAAGCTCTTGAACTCGAGTCAAGCATTTTCTACTTTCAACGACTTCATTCAGCAACATTCTTGACTTGATAAAAAAAACAACAAAAAAAACAACAAAAAAAACATAAGTGTTAGGTGAAGCTGATTTACTCTCCCTATAAAGGACAATATCTAAAAAAATATGATTGAGTTATTTCCCTTGTCTGCCAGTCGGAGCGGGAACTTCTTAATTCAACAGGCTGACAAGCTAACATGCACGTAAAATTCATTTTAAATCCAAACAAATCCTTGCAGTAAATGATACAACCTGGAATATAACATTAAGCGTCTAATTTAAATGGCTTTCAGTCCTTGTATTGGGTGAACTCGTGTATAAAAATATGAAATATATAATTTATCCGGTAATAATTTTCAGTTGATATTTCTACGTTTGAGTATTTAAGATTATTATCAATTTCCTAATTAGACTCAGTTTAGTAAGAAACTTTTGAAAAGAATAACGGTATTTTGTATATATATTTGGTGTGGTTTCATGGCTTCAGTTATACTGAATTTGTTTTGAATGGAAGAAGCCATGTTTTGAACGAGACCTATTCACAGAACAACAGATAAGAAATCACTTATTTTCACCGGTTTGTTAGAGCTTTAAGTCTGTCACTGATGTGTACTTTACAAAAATGACATGCTCTTATTGTTTGTGTATTTTTTCGTGCAAAAAGGCGCGTAAAATCCTGAAAAGCAATCATTTCTCGCTGTAGTAGCTTTTACACTCAGTTGATGATACAATAAATGCAGGGAACTGTGATAAACAACGCTTTATAATTATATTAATCCTTTTTACTCATTACTTTCTTGTCGCCAAGACAAGAATAGTAGCAAGGAAAAATTAGATAATGACTTAGAAGGAAGGAACGAGATTCTATTAAGCGTTCATCATATACATTTTACATGGAGTTTTTTTCTAGTTTTATTTTTTATTTTTTTCGAGGAAGAACACTTACCCAGTTCGCAATTTGATATCTAAGAAGTTTGTTCTCTTTTCTTTAGACGTAATAATAAAATACAAAAAAACAAAGTAAACGTTGCAGCATAATTTTGACACAGTTAAATGGGTGAGTCAATGCATTTCCTGATGTCTGCAGTGATTACAGCTCTGTTACTGTTAAAACTTGAATAATGCAGGGAATAATAATGCAACACAAAATGTACTTAGAACAAAATGTATTGAAACAAGAAAGTGTACACAATATTTACATGTAGTCCTTTGTATATTCCTGGTAAGACCGTTCCTGGAGAATGTGTTGACTGAGTCGCAGTCGGGCAGAGTCTCTGGTTGAATCTCTTGATTCCTCCCTCTCTTCCCGGTACCAACCATATTTATATGGTCGGTACTCCACTATGCAAATTAGGTGGATCCTACCACAACAGTTACATGGCATTTCGCTGATCAATTCACGCTTTAAACTGGGTTAATATTTAGGCTTTTAGAAACGTAATATTACAGTTAATATATTCAACGTGGCACAGACGGACTCAATCAGTTATGTGCCATGAGTGATACATGCTTAGACGATCATGTATCTTTCGATACATGACTGACAAGGCAGATTTTTCCCGCAGCAGGTTACCATTTCTTTCTGCGGTAGACCAGTTGCCATCCAAGGCTATAGAACCCGGTTTGTCCTGCTATTTACCCATAGCTGGGGGTAGAAGAAGAGGCTTCATACCATTCCCAAAGGTATTAGCACGTAAGTGAATGTAATGGATTCGACAGGAATTTGAACTCGGCTCTCCGATTCCTCAATCCGAGCCGCTATCCATTACTTCACAGACGGACTAAGAATTAGAATTAAATAAAAAAATCGAGAGTGGTTTTAATTTAAAACACACCTCCGCCATGATGATTGTCTTTTGTACTTCAAGGAAAAGTGTAACTCTTATGAGATATAAAAACTTGGATATATTTTATTTAGTTTTTGGATTTAATAAAGACAGCTGGATTATTTTTTCTTTCTGAACTCTAGTATAAAAAGCACATTACTGCATTTGCGTACACACACACACACACACACACACACATATATATATATATATATATATATATATATATATATATATATATATATAGTTCAGAAATGTAAGATTGCTGAAAATAAATTAAGTTTTACAATCAAAACCCATGACGATATATACAGGCTGTCTATGAAGTCTCTTCATAATTTAAAAAAATATATTAGAAAGGCAACTGATGTAACACTAAAACTAGATGACCTTCAAGCAACCATAATTTTTTAGCAAGATGGCGCCCGAACACATTAGGGGCTACATATTCGTCGGTTCCAACATTTCCCGATCGGTGGGTTGGAGGAGATAGTCCAATTTCCTGGCTACCTCGTTCACTAGTCCCTGAGACTTCATTCTATGGCGTTATGTTAAAGATATCGTGTATCAAACAAAGATTCGGGACATCACTGATCTAAAGCAAAAGATCACTGATGCCATTGCAACTATTGACAAGGCTATGCTACAGAGAACATGGCACGAAATCGAGTACCATCTTGATGAGGTTCGTGCAAATAATGCTGTCAATATAAAAGTGTATTAAATTAGTTAAAAAAAAATTCATTATCAAATCCTCATTTTGTAAACAATTTCACTTATTTGTCTGATAATTTACTTTATTTTTATATTTTTTAAATAAAAAAAAGACTTTATGAACATCCTGTATATACAGAGTGCATCAAAAATACTTTACAAATTCTGTGTGGCGTTTTCCCTCGCAGAAAAACGAAGACAATAGTTCAAATATACATATGTTCGCAATTCCTTCGTTTTTGAGTTATTAAAGTTAAAGTTTACGGTAGACGCTAATACAATTCAAAAATACTTTTACAAAAATTGGTGTTGGTTTTCTTCACGCCAATACAAAGTAAAATGTCCATATATACATATGCCGAAAAGGCCATCGTTGTACCTCAACATAACTACTCATAACAAATGTTCAAAAGGCCCTCCACTTGCTTCTTCACACGCATACATGCTGGCGGACCCTTTCAAATATTCCCACATGGTCTTGAATGGTTTTTCAGGCACTCATGACAAGTTAATGAAACGTCTCTGCATAAACCAATTGATCTAGGTGGCCCCCACAGATAGAAATCCAAAAGACTGAGGTCGGAGAACACGTGCAGGCCACAGAACAGTTCCTCCCCTACATATCCATGTTTCATGTTAGCCAGTGTATAGCGAACATGGTGACTAAAATGTGTTAGAGCCCCATCATACATGAGACACATGGATGAAACACATGTGACTTCGTATTAGCAGGGGTACTCCCTCTAGCAGGTTGGAAATGTGTTCGAATTCAAAGTCACTGTAGAAGGCTCCTGTAAGACGTGCTGGGAGAATATGGACCTACCGACAAAATAAAAGACAAATAAGTCGCATGCGTAAAATTAAAAATATAAAATGGCGGCAAATTACTAATCGCATCCCGTATGCGTGTTTGTGCATAATTTTAAATTTGCTAAATTGATGGTGGGCGATTACTACTCAGTATTGGAGAGGGATCTCTTGTAGGCAAATATATTAAAGGCAACAGCGCATTTTGAATATCATTTTGACACCAGTCCTTTCAGTCACCTATAATTCTATCTCACACATTAATCGTAAAAGGATGATGGTATCTAGACCATGTTGTACCATGGGGATTTTGATCCGCCCCAAAATGTTGCCTCTATAACTTTTTATTCTATCTCATCCATAAACAAGACTGAAGATAGAAACACAGTTTGTGGAATAAACCATCGGTAAAAGTTCTCACCTGGTGAGTGATCTGTAGGCGAAAGTCTCTACAGACGTTGCAGATACAGATACAGGAGCTGCTCTTGAAGTACCGTCCATGCAGGACTATGAGATGTACGACATGCTAGGGGAACTTGACGTGTGCTGATACCTGGATCATCCCCGACAGCCTGTAGAATTTGTTGTTCTTGGTCAGGTGTACGAGCTGATCTCGGTCTTCCTCGACATATAGGTTGTGGTGGCAGGGATCCTATCTCGGCAACGCGACGATAAACAGCAGCAAATGTTAGATAATGCGCCCGAGTTTCGTCTAGAGACGCAATCTAGTACAGCCATGCAACTTTTCTCAGTTAACTCACTACTACACACGTGAAACTTTGAAGACAGACTGGCCACAAATGTAACCTAGTCTACAGAGTAACACAGTGCTATCTATCGTAAACTTTCTTTCAACTTGATAACTCGAAAACTAAGAATTTGCAGACATATGTTTAGATGGACTTTTGTCCTTGTTTTGGCGGGAGGAACTCGACCCTAAAGTTTGTAAAAAGTATTTTTATTTACCCTGTATACATATTGAGATGGATAAATTGTCGTGTAAATTACTCAAGCATGAACATGTCACTGACATTTCATTTTAAATTTTAATAAATATATTTACCAAAATTATACAAAAAGTATCGTGTAATTTTTTTTCAAGAAAATCGCTATTGTCTTCAACAACAGCTTCCAGACAACTTCAGATCTCCTGAAACTCTTCTGGGTGGTGTCGTTTTTAAGTCGGTGAATGCTGCCATAATCATTGTCTTCCGTTTATTTTGGTTTTACGAGGAGTTTTGTTTGTCTCTCGCTCAACTGCGCCCCCACATAATAATCAAACCGATTGCAATCTGGGAAGCCAAGTGACCAGATATAAGTGATAATGTGGTCGCAGAAATTGTCTGACAGCTATAACTAGGTTATTCTGCTTGTGTATCATGTTGCAGAATCCTATTGTCAGACATAGTGTCTTCCAGCAGCCACCTTCTTCACCCAGGGCAGCAATACCTTCTCAAGGTACTAGTAATCGAGTACGTTGTCTTCACCAACAAATTCGGTAGCCTTTTCTTATCAGAACGATCAGATTTAGTTTTCCAAGTTGCCTTACCTTCGTAATCACCATTCGACACAACCAACTCTTTCCGAATCCCCTGCACTGATATCAGATTGACACCCAAACATTCTGAAACGTTAGTATTGAAGCTTCCGGAGCGAATGCCTTGCAGTGCAATATGCCGTTTCCAAATTTCTGGTGCAATGAATTGCGTCATGGTGCTCTTTTTCTCACAGAGGGTGCCCAACTGACGCTACTATGCTGCAAAGTCGACAAAATAAAAGACAAACAACGCGCATGCGTAAAATTAAAAATATAAAATGGCGACAATTTACTCATCGCATCCCGTATGCGTGTTTGTGTATAATTTTGAATTTGCTAAATTGATGGTGGACGATTACTGCTCAGTATTGGAGAGGGATCTCTTGTAGGCAAATATATTATAGGCAACAGCGCATTTTGAATATCATTTTGACACCAGTCCTGTCAGTGAAAATCTTCTGGAGCGACCAAATGAAGATATTTTATTTCCTCTATCAAGCCGTTCTTGACAGCGAGATTACTGGTATCATATGTGCAGGTTGGAATTAAGTCCACTTCTGCACATATCACCCAAGAACCTTTGTTTAGATCCCTGTTTTTAGATTATATATCGTCCTGACATTATTTATTTTAATTTATAAACTTTATGCGTTGTGAATTTTGTTATTTTAAATAAATTATATAAAATCTTGATGATGGGATATTATTTAATTTTGGAATAGAGATGTTCTTGGAAATTGAAGATGTTTTTTTGTTTTTTTGTTCCACGGGCTCTTTTTGCAAAATTTACAACCGATATACGTATACATACACACGTGTATGATCAAAATATTCTGTGAAATTGTTTATTTTCATTGATTGTTATTTCAAAATAAATATTTAGAGCCTGTTATAACTGCCAATAGTCTTTTTTGATGTTTCTAAAATATTTTCAAAAACTGCTGAGGGATATGATTTTAAATATATTTGCGATTCAATCGGTAGAAAGCCTGCCATCTTACTTCCTAACAATACGATAACTGAAGTAAACAGCCAAGGATCAAAAAAAATCATTGAGCTATTTTTTTTCTTTTATCCCAGTCTGCATACGGCTACTCAGTATCTGGATATTCATAGATACGAGCGCAACACTCTAAAGACTGATTTGAATTTAGCGTTTTATTGCTCTTAGACTGGTTGCCAACCAAGGCTATATAACCCAACCTGTTCTGATTTTTTTCCTTATGGCCTGGTGTGGGGGATGGATTCATACCTTTTCCAACGGTATTGACGTAAGTGAATCTAAAGAATGAAACTGTAATTCTAACTTTGCCCTCCAAATTATAATCCCGTTATACATGATGGTGCTCCTCTGCAAACGTCGTAGTCGCTTTCAACAAACAGCTCAGTCAGAAGCGGTATCTGACTCTGTTAGCTCTGTAATCATATGAAAGAGGTCAGTTTGAATCACAAAAGGCACAGATTTTTTATCGGGAGAAATGAAATCTTGTTTTTACATTCAGTTAGTTATGTGTCATGCGTGATACACGGTGTGGTATCTTTTGATACATGACTAACGAAGCAGATTTTTTTCCCCGTAGTTGCCATCCAATTGCTAGAGAACCTGGTCTGTTCTGCTATTTACTCATAGCTGGGGAAAGAAGATGAGTATTCATACCTTTCCCTAGGGTATTAGCACTTAAGTAAATGTAATGGATTTGACTGGAATTCAAACTCGGCTCTCCGATTCCTCACTCCGAGACGCTATCCATTACTCCACCGTACCTCCGCCGCTTTTATATTAGTTTTCTCGAATCGCTAATTAATGGTTTTGAAATATACCGTATGTGGCATAAAAATGTATCCGTTAGTTAAAGATGAATTGAAACATACCTAGTTTGAAAGTCTACAATTTTATTAATAATGGTGGCTCAAATCAAAAGATATCTACTTGATGCATTGACAATGGCCCTTATGAAGAATTGAGAAGTGATAAAAATGTTGGACGTTTACGGAAAAACAATCTTGTCAAATATTATTTCAGAAAAATACCGTATAGTTCTTGCCAGGGGAGTCATTGAAGCAATTAAAAAGGAAATGCACGGTAAAATATGAGGAAGGTAGCAAAAGAGCATAATATTTCAGATAGGACGCTAAGGAGGATTGTGAAAAATAGATTTATGATTTCAGCAATTACCGTGTTGTCAACAACTCCATGGCAACAACGGCTTTGATAGAAGGAATAATATGTCTTCGTTTGGTCGGTTCAGAAGATTTTCACTGTCGAGGCTGTGGTCAAATATTAGAATAATGTTTTATGCCATTTCACAAGAAAATATTCCCGAATGTGTCAGAACATATTTGAAGCGATAGAAACCAACTAGTGACATTATTTGGAATGATATTCGAAATCACCATTGGCTGAAGAATGGTTCAAAGTTAATAGCAGAGTACACTATTTGCATTATTCGGACTATTGTCCTCATCTTTGTCGCCATATTTATTACAACGTTTCGGCCGTTGTACGCTCCGGCCTTCTTCAGGTGGTTGTATTGTCGAACTGAATCCTTTATTTCGCTCACTGGGATAGACTGTTCTAATTGCATATCCCAGGTTTAATGGATGTCAGTTATCAGTTATCTCCTGTTAATTTCCCTCTGAAAGTTCTCCATTGCCTTAACCCGGTATTGAACTTTGGGTCCTCTCACTGGATCTAACTAGCGCCTTTATCCACTGTGCCATGTGTCCTTGAGGGCATTAAAACATGGCACATGGAACTAGAACAGTCTACCCCAGTGAACGAAATAAAGGGTTCAGTTCGACATTCCAGCCACCTGAAGAAGGCCGGAGTGTACAACAGGCAAAACGTTGTAATAATTATGGCGACAATAGTCGGAATAATGTAAATAATTTACATAATACTTCTTCTCAGAAATTTAGACAGATACTTAATTGCAGAGTTTACCATTTTTGTTGCTCTGGTTGCGAGCCACATTTGGAAGTCGGTATTCTTCACTCCACACAGGACCAATTTGACGCAGAAGTGGCGCGAGAAACATTTACTTAACCTTTTGACAAGTCAATTTGAAATCTATTAAGCACTGATATTAATCATATATTTATTTTTACGTACCTCACCCCTTAAGGGCGTAGGCCTTCATAGCTCTCCACTTCCCCCTATCCCTTGTATCTCTCAGTAAGTTATGTCCCTTTGTTTCTTCCTCCAGGCTACGTTCTGTCATCCACTTGCCTTAAGCTCGCTTGGTATGTCATGCGTTGCTTTCCCTTGTTTCTCTTTCCCTCTTTTCGGCCTCATTACGTGTCCCAGAAACTTCATCTGCCGCTTCCTGATGTTAAGTATAAGCCGCCTCCTTGTTTGCATCCTATCCAAAACCTCATCGTTGCAAACATGGTCGGTCCATGATATCCTTAACATCCTTCTGTAGAACCATACCTCCTATGCCTCGAGTCTCTTCTTCATCTTCAGATGTCATATAGCAGCTCAGGACTTTTTTCTTTGTTACCAAAGAAATCCTCCTGTCTCGTAATACTCTGTCGAGCTTTAGGAATGCGTCTTAGGTCATTCCAATACGTCTTCGAATCTCAGCGTCGCATTTACCATCCTCTGTCAAAACACTTTCAAGATATTTAAATTTCCGCACCACAGTTATAGGCCATATCGCAAAATCTATACGATGTTATATCATTAATTTGCGATATGACCTATAACAGAGACCTATGTTACACATTTCTCATTTACAAGTGTTTCAGACTTGAAAATCTCTTAAGTCGTTGTGGTACAATTTGAGCAAAGGGTTGGTGAAGAAGTCATGGAATTCTGTAGGGAAGATATTAAGGACTATGATGAAAGCAAAGCATAGCCATTTAAAATTGTAAACAGATGTAATATATTTTCAATAAATATAACAATTAGCGTGTACATTATTTGCACTATTGTCCTCATATTTGTCGCCATATTTATTACAAGGTTTCTGCCGTTGTACGCTCCGGTTGGTTGGAATGTCGAACTGAACCCTTTATTTCGCCACTATCTTAGCGGGGTATTGAACTCACACTCTTTGGGTTCTGTCACTGGATCTAACCAACGCCTTTATCCACTGCGCCATGTGTCCTTGAGGCATGTTAAACAAGATAATAGTGGATATTTTAAGCGTAAATATTTTATTTTGGGAACTGGTTCTGCTCTTATCTTCCATCAAGAAAAATGTCGTTTATTAGTGAGAAAACCTGGGTATTCACTCAAATAACGTTTAGAGTATTACGAATTGAAATTCAGAAATTTTGGCTCATAAATAAACTCTGTCTCTGGGGAAAATGTATGCTTAGGATCATTATCTTGTTGGAAGAACCAATGAGGGGGAATTTCAAGATTTTTAACGGAAATCATTAAATTCGCTTCTAAGATATTTTGATATGCTGTAGCGTTTATTGTAGCATCTATTACTAATATGTTGCCAGTATCTTTTGCAGAAAAAAAAAAAACATCCCCAAACGATGATTCTGCCGCCACCAAATGTGTAAAGTTAATTATAAGAAAAGTATTTTTATTCATTAGTTGGAAATGCAAAAATTAAAAATTTCTGTGTGTACGAATATTTGTTTTCCCACTGACTGTATTAGCTCCACGTTTTGGTGAGTTGTTCTAAAGCCATTGCGGGTTGTTAACCAAATCAGAATTCAGACTGCCTCTAGCTGGGTGAAGAGATGAACTCATAGCATTCAAGGTGTATTTATATAAAACCGAAGCACAACGATCGCAGCTGGAATTTGAACTCGACACTACAAACCAAAATTCCATGTCGATAACCCCTATTCTACGAGTACCTCTGAAAAGAAATAAAAAGATGGAAATATCTATTTGGAAAGAGTTACTATTTTTCTTAAAACAAACGATTAATTAGAGGTACGTTTAGAAAATATATCGGATGGATAGATAAGGTTGAAAAGAGCATGAATAATTTAAAGAGAACATCACTTAATAAACTGGGAAATGTCATTGTTCTTTGTAAGCCGTTATTATTTACTGTGACCAAATTCAATTTTCAATTACCATAAAGTAATAGAATGTAAAAGGAAAATGGCGGACAGTGTTTGGAAGTGAAATTATTAGCTTAATCTTTTTGAGTTAGAATAGGAATTAGCATGCATAGAAGATTTCTGTGTGTGTGTGTGTGTGTGTGTGTGTGTGTGTTTGGAATACAGAGAGGAAAGGAAAACACGAATAAGAGAATGATAATGAGAGAGCGAGTAAGAGAGAAAGAGAGAGAGAGAGAGGGAGAGGGAGAGGGGAAGAAACAAAGAAATAACAGAATAGCCGATTGAACAAATACAAAAAAGAGAGACCTGGGCAATGATCTTAAATGAGAAAATTTGAGAAATAAGACCACCACGTAAAGAAAGAAAAGAAAGAAAGTCTGTTAATGTGAAACTAAAAAATAGCTAAATAATTTGATTAGGAGAGAGACAGACAGACAGACAGAAGTTGAAATAAATTCTAACCATCGCCTGCGATCAATGTCTAAACACAAAATAATGGATCTAATGCTAATTTTCAATAGAGGCGATCTTTTCCGATGGTACAGCACAGCATTTCTAGATTTTCGCCTTTGTTGGATAACCGAGGAGAAATAGAAGTCCTACCAGCATTTACTAATGGATAACACAATCTTACCGACATAACATATCCAGGGGGCGATGGATAAAGTCTTCCAGCAGCCAACCTCTTCACTCACGGCATCTTTTTAAATCACTTGATGTAGGCCTGATTCTGATATCAACAAATTCGAGAGATCTTATCAGAACGATCAGAGTGAGTTTTCCGAGATGCTGTACCTTCAAAATCATCATTAAACTCATCCAACTCATTCCGAATCCTCTGCACTGTCCTCAGATTGACATCCAAACACACTGAAATGTTCGTATTGGAGCTTTCGGCGCGAATGCCAAGCAGTATAGAATAAAACGTCGTTTCTAAATTTCAGGCGGAGTGTATTGTGTTCTTTTTCTCACAGACGGTGCTCAAATATGCTGCGCAGTCGACAAAATCAAAAACAAACAACGCGCATGCGCGAATTTAAAAAAAAATAAAATGGCGACAAATTACCCATCGCAACCTGTCGTGTTGATGGCTGCAGCGGCTCCTATTGCAGTAAAGGATAGCGAAGGACAAAATCTATTGCCATTAGCAAGTGGAATAGTCTAAGATGCAAATTACAACTTGAGAATGTTGATATCAAGCAAATACACGGTGATTGAGAAGTAACTCTCTATGCACGATGGACTCTCCCCTCTAATAATTTTTACAAGACGTAGAGTACAGCATGAATGAAATATGGGGTTACTTTTCAATCATTCTGCATATAGAATGAACTGTCTCTGGAGAGTTATAACAGACGTCAGAAAGAGTGACATATAAATCCGAAATGTCATCGGAGTAACGAAGGATACCTTCCATTAACTCAGCAATACATTATCACACGGCAATCTGTTAGAAACATAGAAATTAGTGCGGAACTTCTATATAATATCATTCCTACTCTATACAATTCATTACTTGGTGAATTGGTGACCTGAGGCAGAACAGATGTGATTCTACTGAGATGATTAGAATTCCATGGACGAAATATGTGAGAAACAAGGAAAGTTTAAGAAAAGTAAGATATAAAAAGACTGTTCCAAGAAGAAGAAGGAAGAAAGGTTTGTAGAATTTGGCACTCAGCCGACATAAGCAGAAGAAAAACAAAAAATTACCTGGTTAACTAGGGCGTGTAAAAAAGGAACATGGCTAAGAGCTATAAAGACCAAGAAGTTTTGGAGAGCTTTTCTTCTCCATTTCTTGAAGAAACACGGCTCATTAGGGAAGAAGACCAATATAAATTTATTATATCTTTATCGATAGCCGTAGAAACTATGTAATAAACTGATCTCAAGAAATTAGACTCAAATGTAAAAAGGGATGCTTTCGCCATTGATTCTTAAAATGGCCTAGAGATGCCAGATATTGTTATGTCATATGTGATATTATCAGAAAGAATATATCTGTGATAGTGGCGTTGTAGTAGTCATGTGATGCGGACAAGATTTATCACCGTACCACTGCAGAATAATTTTACCTGAAAGATGGAACCCCTGACTATCAGGCGATAACTACAGAAGGGCTTTTGAAGAAATAACAGTAGCATTTGAAATGCGAGATAAACTTGACTTTTTAAAAAAAGATCATTTCACCCCATGAAAGGCGATAATGGCACTAAGATACAAACTGTTAACGGGTTTCAAAGAGAATGAGAAGACTTTAGTAATGAGAAGAGTCGATAAAAGAACAGTATTCGGGGAAACCGAAGACTGCAACTGACGTATTTACATGTTTGAAGAGTGTAGATGAAAGTGAAGCCCGAAAATGGGATGAATTTCTACAGGCGAGAAAAGAAACTATTAAAATACGATTATATGTAACTATTTCAACAATCAAACAATGAGACCTAGCAGCCAATCTAGTAGTACGTTTCTATACATGCGATACCAAGGAGAGGCGCTCATTAGAACAACTGCCATGAAAATATCTATAGAAAAGAAAAGGAGAGCCATGTAACAGCGGTTGGAATGTAACTGGAGTCAAGGTCAGGATCACTAACATTGTAGATCTTCTTTTGGACATTGCCCAGAATCTTGAGGTTATTTTGGAAAGATATTAGAATAATCCAGAACTCATACTGGGAAGAAAACGGCTAGATCTACGTATAGAAGATGAATTCAGTAAGTACATACAAACAAAAAAGGATATGTATTATTACTAGACATTCGAATATTACAGTGATCCTCAGACAATTAGAATTGATCATCAGACAAGTCATATCAGGATTCATTATTGGCGGCCAGAATCTTAATATAAGATATGTAGATAACAGAGCGATAATTGCAGACAGAGAAAAGAAACTAAAGACACTCACAGATGAAGTAGTACAAGAAAGCTTGAATAAAGAACTGACGTTCAATTGGAAGAAGACAAAATGTATGGATGCTAGCAAAAGACATAACCGAAAATGCGAACTAGGAATTGAAAACACATGAATCAAGCAAACACAAAAAGTAAATATCGAGGGAATGTTTTAACAGAGGTCAGCCATTGTGACACCGAAATCCAAAGTAGCATTGGTATAGCGAATGTTCGCTCCTTAATGCTATGGAAAATATTAAGAAGCAAGAAAGTTTTTTTTGCAAACAAAGAAGAGTGTGATGCAATATCACTTTCTTTTATATTCCGATGAATGATGGCAATCTCATCACAGATGGAAAAGAGACTAAAATATAGTTCTACAGAAGAATGATGAGAATACCATGAACTGGATATGTGAGCAATAGTGAAGTTTTAGAGAAAATGGAAACAAAAAGGACGCTTATATTTGGCATCAGAAAGAGATAGCTGAAATCTCTAGGGAACACAATGAGGAAGGAGGGCCTGATAAATTTGACACTTACAGGACACATTGAAGGCAAGACGAACTGTGGAAAGCCGCAAATGACCTGCCTATCGAACTTATGTAAATGGTTGACAGAACAGAAAATAGAAGAGATATGAAAAAGACAAAAATATACTAAGAAATCCAAGGAACAGTATTGTCTAAGTTTATTTTGATTTACGACATACCAACTCCTCAATGGGTCATTTAATGCATATAAAATTTTTAGGATAGGTCCGTATGAATACAATATGTAGTTTGAAGGAAATCCAGTTTTATTGACGTATTCTTGTAAAGATTTATTTTTGTCACGAGTCAAATGTATTGCTGGTAACATTAATTTTTTTTCAAAAATATATTGCTGGCAATAATTTTTCTTCAAAAAAAAATTATTCAATCGAATTTAGCCATAGACATGAAGGGGTAAAACAGGCAACATGAAGATCCACTTCAGACTACAATTATTTTGGAGTTTCCAAAAAATTATTTCTGCTATTTTTGTTATAAAACTCTATTTTTATACTTTAGTGTCCTGATCCGAGTTTGGGGTATAACTACTTGCACATAGCTGGCACCTTATTGTGCTACCAACCTGGGTTAAGATTTAAGAGGTGGTTCACGCTCCGCAAAACATTCCGATCAGAGGACATGCTGCCAGATGAAGTTAATCGTCATACCCAGGACGCCTCGTTCGTGGTAAGGAGTATTCCTTTGCGGAGGATGCAATCGGCGTATTCTAAAGCCCCAGCCGTCACGGCGCGGAACAATAAGTGGAGAGCTATTATCGTCAACATCCTGAATGGACCCGGCGCGTAGAAAAGTGTGTAATAAGTGAACTAGTTAAAAAAAAAAAACATCAGCCGCATGAAAGCAGCCAGGCGCCCTCAAGTCATTCAAGAACGGGGACGTTTTTGACGAACAAAGTCGGTGAGCACCGACCAGAGTGGATCATTTAAGCAAATCACAATCCAGTTCAACAACAGTTCAACCTTTTCGTACACTACCCTAGCTGGGTGAATGCGAAGTTTTTAAACTGAGCCCGTTGGCTAAAATTTGGCCACTAGGTTTGGAACATAACCTTGTTGAGTTGAGATTTTCGGATATTTTAGTTGGAATGAGAAAAGAGAAAAATACGTTACATCGACATATAACAATGAATACATTTATTTACTCAATTTCTTACCTTTTTATAAGTTGAATAGTTTGATTTAAAAATAGTGTAAAATGAAAAGTCGACTTGAAATGTTTTTCTTACTCTTTACAGATATCAGTTAAATCAGTTTGCTTTGATGATACGTCGTCTCTTCTCTGATTTCGCTTTCACATTGACAGATAGCCTCTGTAATTCTCCGTCGTTGTCTGTGTGTTTATACTGTTAAGTGTTCTTTTATATGATCGTCTTTTATGTAAGTAGATCAGATAAATGTGTTTATTTAATTTCTTTTTAAAGTTATTCATTGATTGGATTTTTTTCTTCTAATGTTTAAGAGATTTTGTTTTTAGACGGAAAGCATTTCTTCCACTGTTGTTTTTTTGTATTTTCTTCTAAGACTCAAGACTGAATACTTCCGGTAGGATTACTATTTTTATCAATTGTATTTATTTCTTCATATCATGTCCGATACTAAGATACCTTTATTGGCATCGGTTACTGCACCTTACCTGAGGAATATCGACATTGGACAACTAAAGTTATGATCCATATATCCACTTCAACCCTTCCTTATGATTACAGCTCTTTCGAGCAGAAGATAGAGTCCCTTTGTGTGAAAAATAAAATGACATGAAGGATTTTGTATACCACTAGGATGTTGTGCAAGATGGAAGTAGATACGTAATACTGTGATTTGCGTTCAGAATCGGACGTCTAACCACACTGATGAGCTGTGATACAGCGAAACAGGCTTGTATGTGTGGAAGACTATATATATATATATATATATATATATATATATATATATATATATATATATATATATCATACATACATATGCTAATCAGTGAAAGAGCGCATTACTAGTCTATGAATAACACTTTGCATGTCTGTTTATTTCTACGTAAGCACATTTCATTTACTCATGTTCTCTTTGGTTATATCCAACCTTGTTTACATCATTTTAAGCCACCAATTTTCTTTTTGTTATGTGTTTCCCAAAACGACATTTTTGTCGCTGAATCACGTCTTCGATATCACTTATATGTCCATTCTCCTAAGCACCTGGAACACTTAAGTCTCTAAGAATTATACCTAGGCATTGCTTTTTTCATTTGAATGTGCAAGGGTGGCACACTGAGGAAAGTGGTATGTACAAGCAGGCATAGCGTATTAGTCAGTGGTAGATTAAGATTTTATACGCCTTACCATTATGGAAGAATTATAAGTGGGAAGCGAACTACTGTCAAGTGTGTGGGGGGATATTTTGTTGACCAGTTTGCAATGGTGAGGCATCAATTTTATATCGACGGAGTTAGTTATGCCAATACACAGAAGATTCTCAGATAAATGCATTGGAATAACAATTGGGGAGATGCAGTTGCTGTGAAAGAAACTAAACAATATATTATGATTGTGAACAATGACTGAGATTAAAAAGAAAAACTAAAATTATTAAGGGAATGATGAAAGATGGTGCCAAGGATGGAGATGAGATGAGAAAATTAAAGTCAATAGAAACGTGAGAGAATGTAAAATATGCACTTAGAACGAAGGCAAAAATAAAAATCGGATGAAATTAAAAGAAAGAAAATAATCGAGAAGAAGCGGTATTAAAAAGAATTTTGTAGACAGAAAAATGTCGGAAATATAAGCAATAAAGCCAGGAAAAGAGTCATCGCCCATATTTTTTTTATATTTGCGCTTAAAAGTAATTTATTTATAGCATATTATACACTTTTGAAATATCGTCCACTGACAATGATATCTGTCATTATATAGTCTCAGAACAGCACGGGGCAGAACAAGACGATGCATCTTGGTAATTTTATTATGTAAAATTGAATCGTTTGGAGATTCCATTCTGAAAACGAGTGATTCATTTGAGAGATTTATTTTATGTCGAACACTATAAAACCACTGGATTTCTCTGTTTGAAACGAATAAAAGTGGGTTATAAAATGCATATTTAAAAAGATCAAGCCCAACAAATGAATCTATAGTCTGGTTGTGAATAAGATTACAATCTCTGACAGGTTTCAGAAATATATGCGTGTATATTTTCTTTCTATCACTCACCACTATCTTCCTGTCTAATATATACTATATACATACATACATACATACATACATATATATATATATATATATATATATATATATATATATATATATATATATACTAACAGCCATATATATATATATATATATATATATATATATATATATACTAGCAGCCACACCTAACTAGTCGATCAGAAAAATAGAATAGAGCAAAAACAGCATCATGTTTAGATGTAACAGAGTCTATCTTCAATTACTTTAAAGTAATTTCATTAAAAATATTTTGAATTGTTGCAGTGACTGATATAAGAGAAGTAGTCTGTATTTATTCAATCGAATTTAGCCATTGACATGAAGGAGTAAAACAGGCAACATGAAGATCCACTTCAGACCACAATTATTTTGGAGTTTTTGAAATTCAGTTTTTCAGTGTGCTACTAGGGATGTAAAAGAGGATACAATTATTAAGCAACTGTTTGATGGAAATTAGTTGAAAGATAAACGAAAAATAAGTAAGAAACTGAATTACCAAGTTAAATAAGAGTGAAACAGTCAGCTTATTGTTGGCTACAATTGATTGGAGTTTGCTTGAAAATTCAGGGAGTTTTTAGTTTAAAATTTGTATTGAAATCAATTTGTGTTGAAATCGATTTTTCGTTTTTTTTGTGTTTTTTTGCTAAACGCAATAGCGCAGAGATAAAAATGAGGTATCATTGAGCTCGTCATAATGTAAGTAACCTACATAACGGGTTTGAAGGAAATCGAAGGAAAAAAGTTGAATTTATCGGTTTTTGATCGTCTTTATCGTTTTTTGATTTTTAAAAATTATCGATCTTTTACGCTATGAACCTGTCTATTATACTGTACAATGTATATGTCAAGTTTGGTCAAAATCGGTTGGATGGATCTCGAGTGAATATGCATCACACAGACAGACAGACAGACAGGCAGACAGAAAGGCATCCTCTGTTATATATATATATATATATATATATATATATATATATATATATATATATATATATATATATTGCCACTAAGAGGCGAGGATTTACTAAGAATGGAAAAGAATGAGAAGACATTAATGAGGAGAAAGGACAATAAAAAAGAGGTTTTCAGGAAGACAGAAGACTGAAATTGACGTTGCATTTGAATTTTTAAAGATGGTACCTGGAATAAGAAACTGGTGTTGTGTTCTACAGGCCAGAAAAGAGAATATTAGAATAGAACATACGGTTATATTTGACTATTTCAACATTAAAACGATATGATATAGTTAGCAATCTACTAGTAGGCTTAAATTCAATCATTCGAGGATACAAAATGGAGAGCTCATTAGAATAACTGTCATAAAAGTATTTATACAAAAGTTAGAGTTAAAGCAGGTGGGAAAGACACTGAAATGCCAGGTTAATGTCAATAACATTACAGAGCCTTCTTTGAATTTTGTCGAGAAAATTAAGATATATAGTAGGAACACCAAACAGGTAAGGCAATAATATTCAATACACGGCCGAACAGAAAAGCTATTCCTTGCCCCAGTTAAAAACTGACTTGAGTTCATTTTCGAGATTAGATGCTTATTAATTTTTTTCAGACCTGTTGGACTTAATATTAATCAGGAAGTAATTAGTTGCATCATTAGAATAAATACCTTGTTGGGAACTGGTGATATCTGGAAGAAATAAGTTTATAACGTTACATGATCTAAAAACGTAGCCGTCCAACACACAATCTACATTACAAGATTTTTAAAGAACGATTGGATGAAGGCAAATCTCCGATCAAAGACACCATAGCCCTGGGAAGGACTAGTATGCCAAACCCTGCCGAATTCCTTTCGATATTTCTAAAACCATAGCCCGATTTTCGACGTTGTTATCTAAAGCCTGATAGACAAATTTAGTAATAACCATCAACACATCTGCAACAGACCTAGAGAAAGGAAAGTCATTGCTTTTATCCGAAAGTTGGCTGTTTGAAGCTACGTTATAGGGAAACCTAGATGCCAAGTTGGGACAGATAATATTGAAAGTTCTTTTTTGGAGTGTTTATAGAACCTCCAGATAAAAAGCAGAATCACTACACTCATTGTGGCAGCAATATTCGATTCGCGAATGAATAGGCAACTTATTTATGTGCTAGAGAAATTCGGGTGGCAAAACTTCCTATACACAGAGCACCAACTTTGTTCACAGGAAGCTTAGCAATTGACCTGATATAATCATTATAATTGATGAAAATAGAAAAAGAGAAGGCGCAGTGTGTTAGTCTCCTGGATTTTAGCATCGGCCATTGAGATGGAATGCAAAAATGGTTCTTAAAGGTGATTAAAAGAAAATTTACTTTGTGATGTGTCAAAACTAAAAGAGAGTTCTTGCACCTGTTAACAACGAATGTTATTTTAGGATCAGTTACAGAATCAATATTGAATTGGAAGAGAAGGCACGAGCAAAGCATTTTGCGGTATCATTTGATGATGGTAACGCTTCAAATTGCGGGTAAAGAGGAAGAGTTATGGACATCGAATATATTATTAAAGAGGCTCAAGCAGTCTCGAGACCAAATTTGTGAGAGACTATACGATGCACAATTAGAAATCTCTCGAGGAGTGTAATGACCATATAAATGGGGTACAATTTAGTTTCATTGTTATGTAATTCACACACATGCGCACAAACACACGCGCGCACACACACGCGCGCACACACACACAGATATATATATATATATATATATATATATATATATATATATATATATATTTATTAAATAATATAGACAAGTTTTGTCTATTTATTTTAAGTAAGTTCCTTTTCATATTGTCTGATAAGCTTAATAACATTATAAGCACGCGAGAGTGAAAAAGAATGATAACTAACATTTTTAGGCATTTAAAACAACATCCCTGGCCGCGTACACAATTCCGGAAAATCTTCGTTGAAAACACAACTAAACTTAAACATGAAAAAAATAAACAAAAACTAAAAATTCATGAAGCCATATACATAAAATAGTTGAAACCTAACCTGAACAAAATAAACTACGAAATCTCCACAAATATACTTAAATACCTATAATTGATAATTGAAACCATTGGTTTATACCAACGGCTTCCCATACTTAATACTTCACGTTTTAACTCAACAAAAACAGACTATCATTATTGTTTCGTCCGTGTTAGGTTGGATATATTGAAATGTAATTGTCATCTTTGATAATGGCTTATGTAATCCGAAAGCTTAGATTGGATTTAAACATGTATCAATATGGTGATTTCCTTTCGTTTTTCAATGATAATGTTATTAAGCTTATCAGACAATATGAAAGGAACTTACATAAAATAAACAGACAAAACTTGTCTATATTATTTAATGAAACATGCATCAATGAAAAAATGCTGCCTAAATATACACAATATGCATATATATATATATATATATATATATATATATATATATATATATATATATAGAGAGAGAGAGAGAGAGAGAGAGAGAGTCAGAGAATGTAGAGATATAATAGATGTATATATATGTGTATATATATATATATATATATATATATATATATATATATATATATATATATATATATATAGATAGATGATAGATAGATAAGATCAGATAAGATAAGAAGAGGCAAAATTGTGTCTGCAACCGGAATAGAATCTGTTCTATTTTTTCCAAATCACGTATCGGGACAACAAAAATGTTCACGATTTGCAAGAATCAAAAAATAACTTTCTCTTCGTCTCCCCACCGAGCAAAAGACAAAAATACGGGATTCTGAATAAGAGAAAATTGAATGGAAATAATGATGTTTGCTTTCGTTTTCGACGAATTTCTATGTCTTCCGAAGCCAGATATTTTTACGCGCCTTTAAAATCCAATTCCGTGGCCAAATTTCAGATTATATTTGTTGGGGACAACAAAACATTCTGCATCTTTCTAAACACACACTCATATATATATATATATATATATATATATATATATATATATATATATATATATATATATATATATATATATATATTTAAGATGTATATATTTATATTTTAAGAATTTTCTTTTTATAGATACAAATATTTAAGTAAATGTTTGTTTATAATAAACAGTATTAAACAACATTCACTGGTTTGAATATCCGAAAATTTGCATAGAAAATATTCGTCCTCCGACAAAAATGAACCTGTATCCTATATGGAACTGTCATTTAGCTCGACGTGCCTTAACCGATTTGGCCACAGAGGAACGTTCGGATAGCAAGGTCGATATTCATTGTCTTTAAATGAAGGTTACATATAGGATACAGGTTCGATTACTGTCGGAGGACGAATATTTTCTATGCAAATTTCTCGGACATTCAGGCCGGTAAATGTTGTTTAATACTGTTTATTATAAACACAAAATTACTTAAATACTTGTATCTATAAAAAGAATGTATAAACCTAAAAATATATTAAAATAATTGTCCGACTTCGTCCATATCATAATATATATATATATATATATATATATATATATATATATATATATATACACAAATAAACACATACACACGCATATATATATGTGCATGTTTCATTGAATATGACAGACAAGGTGCTTTGATTAAGTTTTTTTATATAATTTCTCAATTTGATTTTATAATTCTTTTCTTTTCAGTCATTTTCAAGGATAAATATATTAGCTGTTAACTCGAAATAGATTGTTGTACGTATGTATTTATATAATGTTTCATTTTTGAAACACGGTCAATATATTATGTCTAGGTTCATACTTGATATCATTGAGTTTATTCCATCCTTGAAAATGGCTAAATTCATAGCCGAAAGCACTCGGAAAAATATAATATTTAGACAGTTTTTATATAATTTATCTACTGAAAAGAAAAGAATTATAAGATCGCACGTGAAATTTTATAAAAAATTAATCAAAGCACCTTGTCCGTCATATTTAATGAAACATGCACGAACGAAGTATTGCTGCCTATATATATATATATGTGTGTGTGTGTGTGTGTGTGTGTGTGTATGTGTGATAATATATAGAAAATAGGAAGGAACTGGTTAGGTAAATAATCCAAAGTCCCTTAGTATTTTAGTTAATATTTTTTAAAAAATAGTGCTCGATACAAAAGTAGAGCATGAATATAATTATTTATTTAAAAATATGATTCCTAATCGCAACATAAGAAGTCCCATGTTTCAAAACAAGAGCCGAAAACTTCAATATAATTATTTAAATTAAATTGAGTTAAAATAAGCTCTGTTCCATCTTCAAGCGAAATTTTTTTTTTTTTTTTGGAATAACGTGTTTCTGAAATTTACGTGTTTTAAAAATTGAAATCAAAATTTCCATGGCAACAGTTAGGGCGAATTGTTTAAGTTGGGTAGGCGGGTGTTGGGTGTTAATAATAAGTATTGAGAGCCCTAGCACTAATGAGATATACATTGGGTCCACGAAGAATGATTTTAAAGATAGATGGAGGCAGCATAAGTGCTCTTTCAATAATATAAACAAAAGAAATCAGACTTCCCTATCTAAATATTTTTGGCATCTGAAGGAAACAAATAGGACACCTAAAGTTAAATGGAAAATTATTAACAAGGCTAGAACATGTAAAACTTGGGATGACCCATGCCCTTTATGCATCCATGAGAAATTGCACATAATTAAGCTTCTAAATAATAATAATCTATTAAACAATAGACACAAGTTAACGGTTTTTTGTAGGCATCATCAGATTTTTGGTTTGAATTATTAGCTAAAAAAAAGCATAAAATATAATAACTTGTTTAATCCATAGCCCACTCATCAGATTCATGGTTTGAATAATTAACTAAAAACATGCATACAATATAACACCCTTCATAATCCATAGCCCAAATAAATAGTTTAAATACCTTAAAAAAAGATAATACTTTATGAAGTCGTCAAAAACAAACGTTACGATAGTTTTTTTATATGCACAAATCCCTTTCATAAAAAAATAAGATAAAAAAATAAATAAATCTCCATAGACATGCATACTAGACGAGGGTTAATACATCTTCCGTTTCAAATTTAGACACCCCCACCTTTCCTTGACTTGACATCTACGAAAGTAACTCTATACTGATACTTATTATTAACACCCAACACCCGCTTACCCAACTTAAACAATTCGCCCTAGCTGTTACCATGGAAATTTTGATTTCAATTTTTAAAACACGTAAATTTCAGAAACACGTTATTCCAAAAAAAAAAAAAAATTCCCTTGAAGATGGAACAGAGCTTATTTTAACTCAATTTAATTTAAATAATTATATTGAAGTTTTCGGCTCTTGTTTTGAAACATGGGACTTCTTATGTCGCGATTTGGAATCATATTTTTAAATAAATAATTATATATATATATATATATATATATAGTTCCTGATAGAGTAATCCCAAATGACTACATGAGTATAGCTATTTAAACGTGAAAACGTTAGCATTTTTCATCTCAAATTGTGTGTAGGTATAAAGTCAGAAACTTAAACATGAAACATAAAAAAGAAGAAAAGAAAAAAGAAATAAAAAACAAGTTGAGAAAACTGAATTCAAACAATTGTTTGAATTCGGTGTTCTTCACTTTTAATTTTTTCATGCCACTATTATATTTTTCCTACCATTATTTAATTCTCCTTCCATTTTTTTTCTTTACGCAGACTAAATGGTGTTAAAATTCAAAATTTAAGTCAAGGTTGTATTAACCGTCTCCATTTAAGCTAGACAATATCCGCCTCTCCCTTCCGCTATACTAGTGTTGTTTGGGTTGACTCAGTATCTTTTCTTCTTTTTTTTCAACGGTGGCTTCCTATTTTCTTTCCTTTTTTTTTCCTTTTATTTTCCTCTTTTTTAAATGTTTAATTTTTAAGTTTCTTACTTCATATCTGAATACAATTTGAGTCGAACAATGTTAACGTTTTAGCGCTAGTTGAAATGGGTATGAAGTAATTTTTCATTTCTCTGTTATGCAATTTATATGCTCTGTTATAATAAATACATTGAGTTCTTTTTAGGGATTAGTTTTAATATCTTATATTATTAGGATTCACTTGGATTATATACCAACGGATTATTACCTTTGTATATATATATATATATATATATATATATATATATACACACGCACACACATATAATAATGGACTCTCCCGTCGGTTTCGACGTATGAGGATCTATCAGCTTATTGATTCAGTTATGAAAGTTTATGCGCTGATCTTAAGTGGCATTTAAGACCCGCTAGTGATTTACAAAGGAGGCCACATATGGAGCAAGTGTGAGGATTGTGAGATGAGATCATTATTAGATTGGTTGACCTTTTAGATCTTGCTCTCGCTTCTTGAAGATGATTCAGACAAGCAGATTGAAAATTGCTGAGTCCACTAAAACACGTTGATCTCCATTCTACCCGCTCCAAAGCTAAGCGCTCAAGGGTGTCATGCTGTATATTAACTGCTGACAAGTTGCTTTTCAGCTATTCTTTGTATCTTAGCCATGGGCGTCCTACATTCCTGTAGCTCTGATCTAACTGTCAGTACATTAGGATATTGGGCATCCTGTCATAAGACATTCTCAAGACATGACTAGTCCACCGTAACTGAGACAGTATGATAAAAGTCTCGATTCCTCCAATATTACACATGTTAAACAGGTCCACGTTAGATGTCCTATCTTGAAGGTTAAACTCCAGATTGCACGCAGACAGCTTTTATGGAAAACATCTAGCTGGCGTATATATATATATATGTATGTGTATTTATGTATGTATATATATTTATATATTTTAGATATATGATTGCATATGAATATGTATATTTACCTCTAATATTAGCAATATATATATATACATATATATATAGTCATCAAGGGACAGACTGTATCACAGCTCACCATTGTGGGTATACGTCCAGTTGCCTCTAGTTAGGATTGAAACTCTGCTGAATTGGCGTCAGTTGGAGATTCTACCACTAAGTCGTTGGCGCACGGCAGGGATGAAGGTGAATTTAAGCGTATTTATTTTTAGATAAATACACAGTGACTGAGAGAACCCGATTCGCTTTATCGAATAATCTTGTATTATTAGCAATAATAGTCACTGTTTACAAATTTACACTTCCTCCCCAGAGAGCTCAACCGATATAATTTTTTCAGGAGCATATATATTGTCATCCGCAGACAGACTGTTTCGCTCTATCACAGCTCATCATTGTGTTTAGACGTCCGGTTACCTCACTCTCTCTCCACACACACACACACACACACACACACACACACACACACACACACACACACATATATATATATATATATATATTGTTTCTATGCCATCAGAATGATCGCTGAGAAATGTGACTTAGCATATTTTCTAAAATAAAAATACAAAGCAGTGAAATGAGATTATTAAAATAATATATTTTGTCTTTTAAATGATTGGGCAAAATTAAAACTTCTTTTCACTGACAAGTCGATATAGCACGCTGACAAAGGCTGAGTGATATTTATAGATATCACGCTGATGATTCAATATGGACCTACAATTTAACCAACTTATCTGAATTTTCATCTAAAATAATGGCTGCATAGTGTTCATTGCAAACTGACCACAGATACAGAGATTGAAGTAAAACTATAGGCTACAGTCTTATTGATAGACCTACGCAAATGACACTCTGTATCAGAGAGTTTCAAATGTGGGTTAGTTACTAGCCTCTCAGGAATTTCAAATTTAACCGGAAGAATATTAGACAGTGAAGGAGAAAGTGAAAACTAATTTCAGTCATATGTAAAATTCATAAGCATAATGGAGGAGAGTAGGGGTAATGGTAATTATTAAAATATCCGTCTACAGGAAAGCATTACAGGAAACATTACTACTACTGTACTGTACTGATGCGGCATTCACCCTGGGCGGATTGAGCCGGCTTCTTCCTGTTATGAGAAGAAGATTCTTGGGATAAATTACAGAAGTAGGGTACCCAGGCCTACTCGGATAACGTTCTTGCTTGCCGCGGGGTTCCCACAGACGCAGAGACAGGAACGACCAGAAGCCGCCGGTTACAGATGCAGACGCTCCTTGGATTTTCACCAGAGCCCTTGTTAGCCGGCGTGTGTGTCAGACCTGTCCGCCTTGGGTGGCCCTACCAGGAACGAAGTTCCGGGCGGCATAGCTCTGACACTACCGTTTACACCCCCCCCACCGACTTCGATCACCGAAGTTAAGCATCGTAGAGCCAGGTCAGTACTTAGATGAGGGACCGCTTGGGAACACCTGGTACTGTAAGCCCCCAAAGTCCAACCCTTACCTCGCATAAACATTAGGAATTCATTAATAGTTTAAGTTTATCAAATATTTCTTAATGTAGTTTTTCAGGAAATTAGATTTCTAAAGTACACTAGATGTGATAGATCTTTCCAGCATTAACATTTTCATCCAAACCTTTTAATTTTGTTCCTGTGAATAGTTAACAGCATGGTTACATAATTATATGAAAGATAGCAGCTTTATTTTTTACTAATGTTTACCTGATATAATGCTCATGGGCCACTCAATATAGAGTATTATTCTGTTGTCTTGTATGAGCCTAAGAAAAGGTGAGAAGTTCACAGGGTTATGCGGGAAAGATAAGGGTTAACCTTAAACTTAAAGAGGTTAAGATTATATTGATTGGGTAAACATCCTGTCTGGTGTCTGTTCCATAAAGCAACAGTACTTAGGAAGAAGCTGTTCGAGTGAAACGTAATTGTTGCTAATGGAATAAGAAGGGAAGGTGGATGATTCATCCATGGTCACATGACATAGCGGATCCCGGCTCTACGAGTCAGAACTGATTGATTCAAGGAATGTGACTTGATTATAACATTATTTTATCCCGTAATAATATAGGCTCCCCACTTTTGTTATTTTTGGTATTGGATATTTCTGTGAGTAGAATTTTGTCTATTTGATATAGTTCTTTTGATGACTATACAAGATGAACTGGAAATGAGTTCACTTTGAATCGCAAGGTATGGAATGCGATTCAGGACCTTAAAACACTTTTCAATAACGATGAATAAATAAGTTTGCTTTTTGTTTGCTCTATCTCCATAAATATCTATAATTCCTTATAATAATAATAATAATAATAATAATAATAATATGTGGCATATGGGAACATCAACAATCCCTGTTGTAGTTGGATCCCTAGGACTGGTTGGAAAAGATTGCAGTAGACTAATTGAAGGGATTCCTGGAAGTCCATGCCTCAAGGAGATACAAAAAATTGTTCTGACAAGTACAGCCCACACTTTATGAAGGGCTTTATCTATGTTTTTTTTTTTTTTTTGTGGAAAGTGTCATGATGCCATTTCTAACCTTAGGTCCCTGGGCGGGACCGGAAAGAAATGTGTAAACGCCAGAAATCAAAGAAAATAAAAAATAATAATAATAATAAACGATTACGTTGCATTTACTTTTCTTGTCAGCGAGAAACTCAATTCCTGATGTTATTTTAAGACCAAATCGTATTATTTGTTCGGAAAAAAATGTCCGATTTTCGAATCAAGTTTTATTCCTGAAGGAATATATTTAAACAGTGTTTAAATTGGTCAAAATAGGAATCCTTAACATCTATGTATTTCTGCTATCAGCTTCCAAGATTATTTATACCCTACGATACAATTATAAAATTGGGATGCCAAGAAAATTTCAATTCACTTTCTGAATCTTGTTTGGAGCGGATTATAAAGTTGGCAAAATTCTCCAACAAGATCTGGGGAAGATGGTGGATATGGTAAAATATCGTATCCCAAATTCTTCTGTAATTCTGACAATATGTACAGGCGAGCAGATTGCAAGAATAACACACAATAGGACTTTATCGATTAACCATCGCTGGTCTCACTTTCGTTAACTGGATGCCTATTCCATCCAGTTGCTGGCAGTAAACTTCGACAGTGATGCTCTGGTTAGATCCCAGAAATCCGTAATGGATAATGCCAATAGGGGACCACGTGAAACTCACCATAATCTTCTGTTTCTGCAATTTCGGTTCTGGAAAGCCTCTAAGGTCATCGTCAGGATTCAGCCATTGAGTCGATCGTTTACGATTGTCGTAAAGAATCCATTTCTCATCGCATGTCAGTATTCGATCAAGCAATCGATCATTCGAATTTCGTAGATGCAACATCGACATACATCAAAATTTTGAACTCTTTGACTTTTACTGAGTTCATGTGTAACGCATTTATCGTGTAACTCACTTTGCCTATTGTTAGTGAGATATTGTTGAAATGATGACACTTGTTATCTAAGATATTTCTATAACACTTTGATATGGGTTTTGTTTAATTAGTGTTTACAGACGTTGATTTTCAATTGCCAATTGACGCCTTCGACTCCCTCGGTCTCAAAGACTCGTATCTCCACTGCAGAACAAATTTTATTTATTTCATTTTCAGAACAAGCTAATTACATCAATTTTATCTTGGAAAATCTCTTCTCTATGTTTTATATGTTAGGTTTGGAGTAAAGATTATAAGTTTAATAGTAATTTTTTGGTTCTGATGGTGACAAATAAAAAGACCCAAATTTTTTGTCTTTTTAACAATAAAATGATAATACAAAGTAGCATTTCTTTTCTTCTTTTAGGCTAATGCATCTTAAAATTATGAACGCTAATTATTCGTAAGCGATCAAAGGAAAAGATTCGCGATCATCCCAGAAAATATGAACAACAATAACCGATGGAAATCAGTTCATAGTTTTATAATTTACAATTTGTAATTTAAAATTTATGTATAAATTTAGTTTTTGGAAGCCAGCCATTTGGCATAAAAGAAGCAGATATAAAGTGAATATGATTAATTAGCCAATTGGAATTTTTGCTTTGCTGGCGACCACTTCCGGCCGGCGGGGCACTTCCTAACCGCCATGATACATAATGAATCTCGCAGTCAATACAGAATATACTAAGATAATAATTTTATATTTTAATTTTATATATTCATTTTAATTGTATATTTTTGCTTTAATATTTATTGCCTATAAAATAGAATAAATTAAATATATCTTGTGCTTTTGTATCATTGAGAAATTCACTTCCACATCTGATTGATTGGAGTTTTTGTCTTCAAGAATATCATCAATCCATATTACAAAGAAGAATAGTTAACACACACACACACACACACACACACACACACACATATATATATATATATATATAGTGGTACTCGCTTGGAAAAACCTTAGGTATTTCGGCTCGTAGTTGAACAAAGCAATACCCAAGTAAAAATGAGGAATAAAAAAAGAAAGAACTAAGAACATTAATTGAGGCGAAAACAATCGTCCAGAATTCAATTTCAGGGGTCAAAGAAAAAAAAAATTCCAATACGGGTAAAGTAACCTGGCTCTTTTAGGTTTTATATATATATATATATATATATATATATATATATATATATATATGATGCGATGGGTAAATTGTCGCAATTTTATATTTTTAATTTTGCGCATGCGTGCTGTTTGTTTTTTATTTTTATTTTATCGACTGCTTAGTATAGTAGTCTCTGTTAAGCATCGTCTTTGAAAAAAGATCACGATAACGCAAGTCAGAAATTTGGAGACTGCATCTTGATATTCGCGCCGGAGTCTCCAGTACGAACATTTCAGAGTGTGTGGGTGTCAATATAAGGACAGCGCAGAGGATTCGGAATGAGCTGGATGAGTCTAATGGTGATTATGAAGCGTTTGGAGTGATCACTGGTAATGACGACGTTATGCCTCCATTAATATTCCCGCAGGATCTCAGACTCAACGCGGATGTGCCTTGAGGAGGTAGTGCAGCCTTGGGTCAAGATGATGGCTGCTGAAAGACCCTGTAATTGGCAACAGGAATCTCCACCACGCCACACAAGCAGGAGAACCCAGTTATGACTGTCAGACAATTTCTACGACCACAACATCCCTTATATGTTCCCTCCTAATACATGCAACCCTCTTGATTATTATGTGCGGAAGTAGTTGAGTAAGAGACCAACAAAACTCCTTGTAAAAAATTGAAGCCAACGGTTATGGCAACATTCACCAACAAAGAGACCGTCCAGAAGAGATCCCAAAATCGTCTGGAGGTCGTGGTTGAAGCGATTTTATAGAATAAATTTACTCTTTAGTTTTTACAAAATATTTTTATGTACTTTTGGTAAATATAACTGTGAAAATGAGATGTCAGTGTTATTTTCATTTAGCCTAATTTAGACGACAATTTATTTATTGCACTCTAGCACTATCGCTGTTTGGCGTTTCTTTACGTTTGTAAAAAACAATACGCTAGATTTGGCTGACTCTTTCTGTCGAGTGAAGATCGCTATGTGGTCCAAGCTCTGACTGGCACGGTGGGGTTTCGATCCGGGCTTCAGACATTCGGTTGTCTAGTCGTTGTGATACAGCGAAACAGTACTCTGCTGATGACACACACGCACGCACACACACACACACACACACACACACACACACACACACATATATATATATATATATATATATATATATATATATATGGTGGACTCTCCTGCCGTCTTTGACATATGAGGGTCATGCAGCTCAGTTTCTAGGAACTGACAGCTCAGACACCAGCACATATGATTTGATTATAGTGGTGAAGGCTTTGTGCAGAACCAATCACACACTTTTGAAGGGCCGAATACAGAGATCTGGTGCACTATGTATCACAAGGTCCCCAAACGACCCTCCGCAGGTTTTGAATTCAGTCTTGTCCTTCTCCTGGACCAGTTGCCATCAAAGACTATAGAACCCAGTCTGTCTTGCTAGTTACCCATAGCTGGAGGAAGAAGAAGATGATTAATAGCTTTATCAGACAACTTTCACGTATCGAAGGAAGAATGACAAGATCTAAAGGACACTTTCAAACAAGAGTCAAAAAAAATCTCAGAGACAAACTTTGCAATTCTTTCATGAATATTGGTATATGTTCTAATTCTGCTGCTATATTTAGTATTTCAGTGTTGAAATGTGATTCAACGTGTTTTTTCAAACCAGGATCTTGTGTTGGTTTTAATTGTATGATATTTGATTCTATGATATTATTTGGCTTTGATTCTATGATATCATCGTATGATATTATTCTTCTCCACATTGTTAACTATTGTCTATGCTGTTTGGTTTCATTAATTTGATATCAAATTTTCCGGAGATAATGAGTTCTGAAAGAATTAAATATTTTTCAAAATTTTCTTTATTTATTGTTTGGTATTTCCCATTCTAGTTTTCTCTCCAATAATACGGCTTTTATTAGGTTTCAAGTTGTCCAGAATTCGGTCCAGGCGCACACTGGAAGCTTCAGACGAACGGCGTGGTCGTCACATTGGCCTAGAATTAAAAGAAAATCTAACATTTTGCGGATATGGTTGCGAGATCAAGTTGTTCCTATATCCCGTATTTTAAAATCATAACTTTGTAAAGCTATTGAAACGGCATGCATTAAATTTGGAACCACTTGTGGCATTGACTTCAACAGAGTATTTCAGACTATCCACAGATAGTAATGTGTGACGAGTCCCATAATCCATTAGGGGCACAACATGTACTTTGCAGTCGTCGAAGCAGTAGTGTGTCTTGGGAAATATAGCCTGGCGAATTCAGAGTTTCTTGTATACGGGTTGCCAACCAAAAGACATAGGACACAGCCTCTACAATTTAATCCAAATAGATGGTCATATCTTTCCCAAGAGTACTCTACAACTTCATTCTTTACATCTAACAGTAATCTGCAAAAATTTAAATGCAATGTCAATAGCTATCTACCATCCTCATGATTACTATTCCCTCTCATTATTAATGATTTTGTTCTTACCCCTTATGTCTTAGTGGCTTTATTGCCTTGCTTGGGGTGATACCGATTAAAAAAAAATTAATTTCTCATTCCGAGCATATTGACTGCGTCGCCATTAAATTAGTGCATACATCCTTGTGCAAATCAAATGAAACAACCGCTTCAGTTTTTTTTTCTTTCACCATACGGTCAGTTTTAGGTCCATTGGAATGAAAAGATGTAATCGATTTCTATTTTTACCTCAGATTAAGTCATTTGAAGTGGTGGGCAGTAATATGAATCTATTTTCAGAGTGTATGATGAAATTTGTCTGGTCTTGAAAAATATTGCGTCATCCGAGATTGCATCAGATTTTTATCACGCCCAGATTGTCACATTGTCTTGTCTATCGATTAGTTGTCCTACAGCCATTGTCTGCGATGGAAGTTACTCCAAAGAAGCGTACGAAAATTGTAACGCTGCACGAACACACAGGCAAGCCTTACCAGTGAGCAAATGAATGTACTATCGACTGGCTCAGAAAATCTCCTGTTTTAAATCCAATCAAGAATCTGTGGTCAATCTGCAAGGAAAGACTTTGTGAAATGAACAAACCAAATACTATCACGTACATTTGGTCATGTTTCACTAGAAAAATACGAAAAACGTAAATAATAACGGAATTATTCAGTTTGTATGAAATCATTTGCACAGGGGTGTATATTACATTTTATGAACAATCTATAAATCTTACTGCTATATTCATTATCTCTACAAGAGATATAAAAAGTCAACAAATCATGCTTAATACTTTTTTATAATATATATTGATCGAACTGAATTCTCTTCGGACGACTATTTCATAAAATGGAAAAACAAATCCCTTTTAATTACAAATTTGCCTATTCATTCTTATTGTTTCCTATTGTTTACAAATAATAGCATTCTATTGTTTGAATGATAAAGTTCACAATTTGCAGTGTCTTTACCTTTGTCAATAACCAATGTCCAAGGAAGTCTAGATGACGAAAGTATAATAATCTTAAAATGACGAATAGCAAGCTGCCTCCTACATCTTGTTCAACATGCTACAGTCGAAGATAGAATTTGCATTATGTGAACAATATGTTTAACACTCTGGTACACAGGTCATAAAATAATCGATTTCCGTCCGTGACATTTTAAATAACAAATGATAAAACCCAATTCTGAGTCGCGCGGTATTCGACGCGGAAATTGAAGTTGAAGTATCAGGTTCAAATTTTGCTAGAATATTAAAGAAAAAAAATGGTGTGGGGAGTCATGGTCACTTTTTTTTTTTTTTAAATCCCTGTAAATCTGTTCTGCGATACCAAAATCAGTAACATTTTTTAAAATTAAAGTTTCATCAAAAATCTTGAAAAATTAAAAAATTTTTGTATCTTGGAAAATATTCTATGCAGGATGGTCCGAAAGTTTTGTCACCCTTCCATAATATAATTTGCTACTTCCATGCTCTGTGGGATATTATCAAGGAAAGAGTTTCACATGAACGATACCAAAATACCCATCAATCGAAGGACGTCGTTTGGAGACCCTTTGCAATAATCAACAAGGCTCAGCTTTGTAAACACCGGACATGGCGCCGCATCATTTTGTGCCATGAAAATGATGATGTCCATACTGGCCATACTGTGTGTCAATAAACTGAATCTGGTACATGTGCTTTGCATTACTGTATTACTTGTTCTACTTTCTTTTTACGTAGGGTTTGACAAGACTTTTGGACCACCCTGTACTTAAAGGAAAAAGAGATTCAAAAGTATGCTTTAAAAATTCCTGATTCTATTCTTAGTGCACAAATGTGACAAGCAATTACTAATGTGTCTAACCCACACCAAGACACAGTAAGATTTTGCTTATTTGACGTGATGTAAAACATGACTTTTCTACAGCTTTCAGCGTGGTTATTAAGAAGACTAAACTTTAGCAAATTAATATGAGGAGAGAGAAAAATAATTTAATACACAAGAAATATATAAAATATATTGCAATATATCAATCTACAGGGTGGTCCGAAAGTTTTGTCACTCCCAAATAATATAATTTACTATTTCAGATGGCTGACACGAAAATGATGGTGTTAATACAGACCTTCTTGATGTGTGACTGCATTAATGAAAGTGAATAAACTGAATCCAGTGCATATGCTTTATATTATTCAAATGTCCTCATTACTTTTTGGTAAGAGGAGGTGACAAGACTTTCGGACCACTCTGTCATCACTACATAATATAATTTTCTATTTCAGATGGCTGACAGGAAAATAATGGTGTTTATCCAGACCCGCTCGATGTGTGACAGCATCAATGAATGTGAATAAACTGAATTCAGTACATAAGATTTCTCATTACCTTTTGGTGGGCAGTGACAAGTCTTTCGGACCACCCTTTAGATTCAAAATATTTTCTTGACTTTAGCGATTAAAATGGTATCTCGTATCAGACAAATATCATTTAGTTCTGTTAATGACGGTATTATATTATTATTATTATTATTGCTTTGCTTCTCACACGTCACTCTTCAAATGTATGTTTTTCGTGCGAGTTTTGTAAACAGCTTATACGTTATGTCCACCACTTAAGAGATGCCATTTTAAGGGAGACAACTGTAGTGCAACAGAAAGTTAAAGATGCAAATTCTTATGGTATAAAGAAGTAGTGAAAACAGAGGGAAACTATAGTAATTAAGATTGTATTTGTTTTTGCTTGACTTATTTAAAAGGAATTAATGATTATTGTACCAAAGTGACCAGATACAGTATTTTTAACTAAAAAAGACCTCACCAGCTGCAAAATGACCATGCAGAAGAATATCAGTCTCCACAGAAAAGACATCCACGAAGACCTCACTATTCCCGGAAGGATCCTCCATGATAATCTCACTATCTACGAAAAAGCAATTCACGAGAACTCACTATGAAATAGTCATCTACTTGTAGCTCACTCTCCGCGAAATGACCATCTACCATAACCTCGCTATTCGTAAAAGAATCATGCACGATAATCTCACTGTCTACGAAGAAGCTTTTCACGCGAATTCAACATTCTAGGAGTACCTCACTATCCGTGAAATAGCCATCTTTGTGGATCTCATTATTCACTAAATGGTGATACACAATAACCTCAATATCCGTGAAAGGATCATCTATGATAATCTCATTATCTACGAGAAAGTCATTCACGAGGACACATCATGAAATAGCCATCTACGAATACCTCACTATCCACGAAGTAGCCATATTTTCTTGTTTCACTATTCGCAAAATGGTCATCCGCGATGGCCCCACTCTCGCTAACCATTACACCACCCTGAGGTGCCCAAATGATTTTCTAAGCCGAAAGTATGGGATAGCCAGTGAGGATCGAACTCACTACTCAGTCGTAATTGATCTAGCAAGACAAGCATTCTAACCATTACACCACGTCGAGGTGCCCAAATAGAAATAGTTATATATCAGCAATATTTAGTCCAGAAACTGGTATAAATAAGATTTTTGCAATCATTCCACCCCAAAGAAGTCAGGGATGACACTAGTACGTAGGAAAATTGAGAGAGGAGACTGAATATAGGGAGGATTGAGGAAAGGACAGAAGAAGGATGGATTTCAAGAAGATAGAAAATGGCGATTGACGATGCATTTAAAATTTTGAAGATTCTAGTTATCAGGGAAACAAGTAAACGGAAGGGAAGTCCACAGGCGGGAAGTGCGAGGAAAAAAACTGTTGGAGTAGAAGTGGTGGTTATATTTATATATTTCAACAGTAAACGGGTGGGATTTAGATGCCAATCTAGTAGTACGCTGTCGAAACACCAGGGAAAAAAGATCGTCAGAGTAGTTGCCATGAAAATAATTGTAGAAAGGATAGAGGGGTCAGGTCACACCGGCGAGAAAGTGGCTGAAGTCAGTAGGAGCACCAGACCATATAAGGCAACACTATTCAATGCACGGAGGAATGGTAGATTTGTAAATGTGAAAGATGGACCTTGACGAGAAAAACTTTCTGGAACAACAAAGTGACCCAAATTTCCTTGCAATAGATACAGCTATTGATTTGATATAGTAGTTCCACTTCAACTGAGTTGTAAACAGTAAGGCCAAGAAGGCGCAGTGTGTTAATCTCCAGGAGTCTAGCACCGATCATGGCCGGGTAGGAATTTCTCTATGATGGTTAAATGAGAGCAGTTTCATTATTTACATTATTCGGACTATTGTCCCCATCTTTGCCGCCATATTTATTACAACGTTTCGGCCGTTGTACTCTCGGGCCTTCTTCAGGTGGTTGGAATGTCGAACTGAACCCTTTATTTCGCTCCTTAGGGTAGACTGTTCTAGTTCCACGTGCCATGTTTAATGGATGTCAGTTATCAGTTATCTTTTGTTAATTTCCCTCTGAAAGTTCTCCACTGCCTTAACCGGGTATTGAACTCACGCTCTTTGGCGTTAGTTAGATCCAGTGACAGGACCCAAAGAGCGTGAGTTCAATACCCGGTTAAGGCAGTGGAGAACTTTCAGAGGGAAATTAACAAAAGGTAACTGATAACTGACATCCATTAAACATGGCACGTGGAACTAGAACAGTCTACCCTAAGGAGCGAAATAAAGGGTTCAGTACGACATTTCAACCACCTGAAGAAGGCTGGAGCGTACAACGGGCGAAACGTTGTCATAAATATGGCGGCAAAGATGGGGACGATAGTCCAAATAACGTAAATAATGTACATAATACTTCATCTCAGAAATAGAGACAGATACTGAGAGCAGTTTCGTCTTGGAGACATTAAAATTTACAAGCCATTTCCATCCCACAATCAACCACTGATTGGAAGTCCTTTTCAATAACAACAGACAAATATGACCGAGAATTTATGTTGTAAAACCTTTAGTCTTATAAACAATACTATAATCTTAAATCCAGGGAGTAGCGAGTATGGCTGTTAGTTATATTTATAAGTCATAATAGCAGACGATTTAAGAACTATTATTGTGCATTTGTAGAACTTAAAGATATGCGTAGTCGTCCTTAATGTTATTGACATCAAAGTAATCGAAAAATGGTTGTGTGTGAGGATAAAGAAGAAAAAAAAATAAATGAAAGACACGAAGTGAAATACACTCCTAATGAGAGGAAACGTTAGTTTGACTATCGGTGCCAAAAACTTACGAATGGATACTTTTTTAAGTGTTAAATTTCAGAACGTTTGCTCAGAGAATAATTACTATAACCAAAGAAATATTAAAATAAAGAGTTAAGATTTTAAGAGAAAAATGCAAACAAATTTTGTTTTTATTAAAATCTAAAAAAAAGTAAAGAAAAATGATCGACATTTGAGCTCATTCATTGATTGGTGGGCGGATAGTTGGATGAATGAAGGGTCGAGATATACTTGAACAATGTAAAGGTCAGATCGACAGGCAATTGTGTGTCGAGGAAGGGGAGAATGCGGAGTGGCATAAAACGAGGAGGAAAAAAGATATTTAGAAATTATACAATGATAGAAAATGATCGGTTTGATAGATTGAAAGAGAGGCTCAGATAAAACAGAGCGGTGGTAAGATGGCGAAAAAAATGAAGTTAGAGAATTGAAACTGCACGGAATGATTTGATCTAATGTTGAATATATATTTTTATCTTTCATGTTCACCAGGTTTTCTTTTTCCTTCAATTAGACACTTTCTATCATTATGTCTCTCTCTCTCTGCCTCTCTCACGCACAAACATATATACACACACACACACACACACACACACACACACACACACACATATATATATATATATATATATACACGTAAAATTTCAGATATAACTAAAAATATATCAGTAAAAGGACAGTATGAATAAAACAAAAGTGAAAACTTATCTTAGCCGACGTATTGCATCTTCTGACGGACATTATCAGGGCAAATGTAAGGATTTATGAATATATACATATATATATATATATATATATATATATATATATATATATATATATATAGTATAAGATGTCAATTGAAACGTGTTTCGTCTTTCGACTTTTCAAGGCAAAAATGAAATCGAAATGTTTTGTTTTTATAGTTACATTAGAAACACAAATTTAAAAAAGAGATACGCTTCTGCTGTGATCTTATTTTTGGTTAATGTAAATTTCATTTATACTGATTTTTCTTTTTTCATGTCGACAATATAGTTAAATTTCCAGATCAATATATATAAGTGTGTGTGTGTGAGAGAGTCTGTGTGTGTGTGTGTGCGTGCGTATATGTGTGCGTGTATATATATTTGTGTGTATATGTGCGATTGTAAAATGGCTCAAATACTGGTGTCATCTTTTGACATGTGAAATCCTCTCTCTCTCTATCACGCACCCACATGCAGCGTTGATTTTTAGACTTAAATATTCATCCTTCTTCAAACCAAGAAACAGTAGTATTGAAAATTGCTCAAAACACAAGTAAAAAATAAACATAAAAAAATTAACATTTATAACTTTTAAAGTTCGTCATTCAAGCTGGAAAACCTTAGGAAGTCTACCACACTAGCTTAGCATGTGTGGAAATTAAAATAAAAAAAATCCAACTAAAAAATTTAAAAAAATGCGAAACCCTACAAGAATCACAATAATACCTGCAATATCTGCCAAATAGAAAAGTTAGCAATAATGACATTTCGAGATCACAAAAACGTTTTGAATCAAAGGTCCGAAGTTATGAAACGTTGCGTCCATACAAAATAAAAATTATAATAATATCAATTACCTTCCATTTTTTCCTCCACCTCCTGCTTCTTATTCACTTTTTCTTCGCATCCTCCTCCTCCTTTCCTATCATACCCAACGTCGTGCGTTTATTTATTTATTTTTTAAGATAATATAGCGTTGATTAATATTTTTTCATAAAATAAAATTTGGAAATATATTAATACAGACCACAATACTGAAAGGTTGGATCCAAGATAGCGGAACCTACTGAACTACTACTACTACTATATATATATATATATATATATATATATATATATATATATATATAATACATAAAATAATCCATAAAAGGTTAAGTGTCAGAGTTGAATCAGAACCGGAAACAATAGTATTAAAAGTACTCAATACACATGCGATAAATACAAAATAATAAAAATAAAATAAAATGAAGAGCTTTTAACTTTAACGTATATATATATATATATATATATATATATATATATATATATATATATATATATATAATAGGACATTAAATACAAACATATTTAAATCCTCTACATATATGCATTCATGTTTCGATGAATATCATCGCGTCTCATCAGGCGGTGGTAAATGAGGGTTATTACAATTTTTAATATTTACTTTCATACGAAACACTTTTCCCGCGAAATCTTTTTTCTTGTCAAAGGAGAATATATTTTATGTCCTTCTTTCTTTCTTTCTTGCTTTGTTTATTTTCTTTTTTCTTTTTCCGCACATATGTAGCGGTTTTACATATATGTTCGAATGTAATGTCCTATAATAGTGAATTATCGCTTTAGTATTGTACTGAACCGCATTTTAAATTAATGTTGTGAACGTTTGAATTTATATTTTATTCGAGCTCATTTCATTTATATATGCATATATATATATATATATATATATATATATATATGTGTGTGTGTGTGTGTGTGTTCAATCAATATATAAATGCTAAAGAACTCTGGATTATAAATCTGACTGTCCTTTCAGATGCTTAAAAGAAAGTTAATTTCATTTTTCTATCAACCCTTGTGCCTGTCAGATGGCTACTATTATCCTTCCTTTTGTATCACATAAACTCCCACCACACACACACACATATATATATATATATATATATATATATATATATATATATATATATATATATATATATATATATAATTATACTCGTTTCGAAAAACTTTCGAATTTTTGATTTGCCAATAATCAAATCAATCTCGAGGAAAAAAGGTTTTAAAAAAAGAAAGAGCTGGAACCATGAAAGTCTGTTAAAAAAAAAATCGCACAGATACAAGTTTGAAGCCCAAAGAAAAAAAAAAACCGACACGAGTAAACAACTAACTAAATGAGCTCAATACAACCGTAGAGCAGACCTAGATAAGGCTAGTGAGCCAGACAAACCGACCCAGGTTTCGCTTAGGTGAAACCTGGGTAGGCTTGTCTGATTCACTAGGTTTATCTATCTATCTATCTATCTATCTATCTATATATATATATATATATATATATATATATATATATATATATATGTGTGTGTGTGTGTGTGTGTGTGTGTGTGTGTGTGTGTGTGCGTGTGTGTATTTGGATGACACGGAGACGGGGGGGCTGTCCTTGCTTTTCTCCTGGGTCTCTTTGCTGCCTGTTGATCTTCCCTCGCAGCTTCTGCAATCGTGACGTGGCTCTCCAAAGTTGAGGATCGTCAGCTGCGACATCCCAGGTGTTGGGGTCGATGTCGGCCAGCTTCATGTCTCGTTTGCAGGCATCCTTGAAGCCGAGCTGAGGTCTTCCAGTTGGGCGGGACCCCGACACAGCTCCCGGGGTACGCGCCCCAGCCATCTGAGGCGACTTTGGCAGAACAGCCTGAACAGTATTGGGGTGCTGGCACGTTGGAGAACCTCTGTGTTAGTGACCCAGTCTTGCCACTTAATGTGCAGGAGACGTCTGAGGCAGCGGCAGGTGAAAGGTGTTTAACCTCTTCTTCTGACTGGCGTAAGTTGTCCAGGACTCGCTGCTGTACAGAAGGGTGCTGAGGACGCAGGCCCGGTAGACTTGTAGTTTGGTGTCCTCCGTCATCTGGCTGTTGTTCCAGACGCACTTGTTTAGCTTGGCCATGACTCGGTGTCCAGGGAGAGGAAGCTATATATATACAGTAGCGTCCAAAACTAAGGGACAAAATTTTAAAACCTAATATTTCTTAGAAATAACAACTGTGAAAAGCTGAAATTTTGACAACTGGTAGTCGTTATCATCCATAATAACATACTAAAATTTGAATCATTTGCAAAGGATAGAAAAAGAATTATAATAATTATTTATTTATTTTCAAAATAGGATCGTCCAAAAGTAAGGGACAAAATTGAGAAAAACAATGTAAACAGTATGCTATATTCAAATTTTTTGATTTCCTCTAAAGAATAAGTCTTACTTAGTCATTTGTAAACGTTGCATCAGCCGGCACCATGGCGAAACGCCAAAAACTTGATTACTCTGTGAGACAAGCTATTGTGAAGCTACACAAGGAAAAGCACACCATTAGAGAGATTTCAGAGAAAGTGAAACGTTCCAAGAGTGTTGTAGGCAGGGTTGTTAAATCCAACAATGATACTGGCAAAATAGTTAGTGCTTTTAAAACCGGCAGATCCCGCAAAACTTCTGCAAGAGAAGATCGAATAATGCTGCGTATGTCATAAAAAGGACCGTTTTAAGTCTTGCACAGAAATTAAAAGGGTTATGAATAGTACCTCATGTGTTAATGTGTCAAGACAGACTGTTTGTGGACGACTGCAAGAAATAGGGCTGTTTAATCGAACCCCAGGGAAGAAACCACTTGTTAGTTCGAAGAATAAGAAGAAGAGATTAGAGTTTGCAAACAGGTATGTAATTTGGACATATGAAAATTGGGCAAAAAAGTATTTTCAGTGATAAAAGCAAGTTTAATTTATTTGGAAATGATGGAAAAAACAATGTAAAGAGACGTATTTGGTGAAAGATTAAGTGCAAAGTGTACTAAGAAAACTGTCAAGTTTGGGGCGGAAGCGTCATGGTATTTGGAATGTTTTTCTAGCCAAGGTACAACGCCTGTTGTCCGGTTACAAACTCGTGTAAACGTGCAGATCTATAAAAACATTGTTCAAGATCATGTTGTGCCAATCATACAGAATTCAGGTTTCAATAGGGCTACCTTTATGCAAGATAATGCCCCATGTCACAAGGCAAAGGTGGTAATGAGTTACCTTAGCGAGCAAGATTTGGAAATTATGGATTGGCCACCGCAAAGTCCTGACTTAAATCCAATAGAAAATCTTTGGAAGACCTTAGGAGTGAAAGTTATGGAAAGAAATCCCACTAATACGGAGGATTTGTGGGTGAAGCTTCAAGAAGAATGGTCTAAAATTAGTATCGAGGATTGTCAAGAACTGATTCGTTCTTGTAGTCGAAGATGTGCAGCTGTCATTGAGAGCAAGGGCTCATTTACAAATATTGATTGTACATGTATTTTTATTGTTTTTTTGCCGTTTACATTGTTTTTCTCAATTTTGTCCCTTACTTTTGGACGTTCCATATTTGAAAATAAATAAATAATTGTTATAATTCTTTTTCTATCCTTTGCAAATGATTCAAAATTTTAGTATGTTATTATGGATGATAACGACTACCAGTTGTCAAAATTTCAGCTTTTCACAGTTGTTATTTCTAACAAATATTAGGTTTTAAAATTTCGTCCCTTAGTTTTGGACGCTACTGTATATATAAAAGTTCTCCACTGCCTTAACCGGGTATGTGAAATCACACTCTTTGGGTCTTGTCAGTGGATCTAACCAACGCCTTTATCCACTGTGCCATATGTCCTCAAGAACTTTCAGATGGAAAATTAACAGGAGATAACTGATAGCTGACATCCATCAAACATGGCACGTGGAGCTAGAAGAGTCTACCCCAGTGAGCGAAATAAAGGGTTCAGTTCGACATTCCAACCACCTGAAGAAGGCCGGAGCCGGAGCGTACAACGGCCGAAACATTGTGATAAATATGGCGACAAAGATGAGGACAATAGTCCGAATAATGTAAATAATGTACATAATACCTCATCTCAGAAATAGAGACAATAATTTTTTGATTGATTTGTTTTTACGGCGGATCAAATTTATGCAGGTTATTTAAAGCCATAAACTATTTTTAAATTTTAAGAATGTTTAGAGTATAATAATTATTTTTAATGATACTAGTCCTACTAATTAACCCATAGCTCGGGGGGAAATGGTGGATTCATACTTTTTCCAAGCGTTTTTGCGCTTAAGCGAATATAACGAACCCGACTGGAATTGGAACTCGGTTCTCCTGTTTCCAATACCGATTCGTTATCCATAAAATCACCAGCACTTCCATGATTACAGCAACTGGTATTGTCCGGTGGTCACTCATTTTGGTACTGACCAGGTCCCACGATGCTTAACTTCTGTGATCTTACGAGAACCGGGGTTTGAACGTGATATGGCTATAATCCAAGACGCACATTATTAGATTAAAAGGTGACTCATCCGGAAGAATCGGTAGTTGAATCGTTATTAAAGTAGATAGCACGTTATGCATAGGAAGAAAACACAGAAATAAAAATGATATTTCGATGCTTCAAAGTGCTGAGTCTTTCGTTGAATCAATCAGCTTTCAGTAATTTCCAATTGTTCTTTTTTTCGCCTCACAATCTTTCGACCCGATCACTACCAAATTCACAAGGCGTGTTTCTCTTCTTCTTTCACTCCATATTCTTCTTTTTCCGTAAACCTTTCCTTTGTTTTTGTTTGTCTTTTTTTTCTTGGTTCAATTCAATCCGACCTTGCAATATTTGTTTCACCTTTCGTTAGTTTTTTTTCCGTGATTTTTACGAGCCATCCACCCCATTTTATGGCTCGACCTCTTCTTGCTTCTTTTAAGAACGTCATTATTCAACGCATTTATCGATCTGAAATGTTTTTACAGTAATATCATTCTTCCTTTTTATGCCGACGATCGATATTCTACTCCGAGTCATGTGTTTTTGCTTTACACATGCGCAACTCAGCTTTGTTTATCAAACATTATAACATTATATCTTTTTATTATCATTATCTTCAGGTATCTTTCTTTTTTCCGAAGCATTCCCGGCCAAAATGGAGTGTCCTTATTATTCACCTATTCAAGTCGCTTTTTAATCGCTTGTTTTACTTGCGAATCGTCAATGATGAAAATTAAGCATGTTAAATATATACCACAGTTTTGTTCATCAATCTATCTATCTATCTATGTATCTATCTATCTATCTAAGAAAGAATATCTGACAAATTATTTTCATTATTTATTCACGTCAAATATTTCAAATGTGATTTCATGATATTTGGCAAAACAGTTTCATAAGTGAATTATTTGATTAATCATTTCACCCCAAGCTAGGCGATATTTCCACTAAGACGCAAATGGTTATTCTGAGTGGAATTAATGAAGGTAAAAGTCAATAAAAGAGAAGGTTTCAAGAAGAGAGATGATGACTATGGGCGTTGCATTTAAATTTTTGAAGATACTAGGTGAGTGGAAAGAAAGACATCGGAAGGGACTTCCACCGGTGAGAAGTGCGAGAGAGGAATCTATTAGAACAGAATAGCTATTTCAACAGTTTCACGATGAGACATAATTGCTAAACTAATAGTACGTTTAGATTCACACGGTCAAGGTACCAAGCAAAAAAGTTCATTAGAACAACCGCCATGAAGATATTTAAAGAAAAGACAATGGGAAGCCAGGTCATCTCAGTGGGAAAGTGACTGAAGTTGAGATGCCAAGTCAGGGCTGGTTACATTATAGACTCTTTTCTTGATTTTGTCCAGATATCCGAAATATATAACAGGGGCTTCAGACTACATCTGCCAGTAAAGTTCAATGTACGTACGAATGATAGTGTATAAATATGCAAGATGGAATCTGACGGGAAAAAGTTTCTGATGAACCAAACTTCTTAGCTGCAGACCTATCAGTTGATTCAATATAATCACTCTACACCTTGACAGCGTTAAACGTAAAACTAAGAAATCGCAATGAATTGATGTCCTGGAGGTTAGCATCAGCCACACTGATAGAAGGAAATTCATGATAAATAAGAAATAATTAATATTTTCATAGTATTCATAAATTCATATGTATTCATAATAAATAATACAGAATAAATATATTTTTAATGCCAGGTCATTTCATGTCACTCCGTATACCCTCGATGCATTTTTAGCTGTGAACTGCCATACATTATTGGAGAAATGTAGTAGAGTGGTTTCACTTTGAAGTCTCCATTCTTTTGAATTCAGATTCTTGGTTCTAGGCTGATTTAAACTAAAGTTAGAGATCCCAGTCTATCCTGCTATTGTCCTGATAGCCATGAAGGACGTTCTTTGGAAAGTGAAAAGCACTGACGAAGTCGGAAATTGAACTCGACTCAGCTATTTTATTATCTGTGTCGATAAAATCTGTATAACAATTAATATTATTTCAGGAAACTCGCGGCTGATAAGCTTTTTTGCCGTAGTTTTGATAAGGTTTCTGCTTATTTTGACTGGTATTGTCGATTATTCTTTCGTAGAGAATGTTTCGAAAGCATACAAAATGAATGACGTCCTTTTAAGAACAATAATTCAAGACACAAATGTTTCATTGTATTTAGGTTAGGTTATTGAGAACGCCATTCCGTTCTGATAACATTATTTTTTGTTTAAACCTTTTTGTTATTATTTGGGAAGAATCTGTATTTTGGAAGAATCGCCTATAAAATCTAAGCTAGATAATAGAAATTAAAAATTTATTTAAAGAAATGGACTGATATTTTAAGGAATTGACTTCACCTCTCAATCACGCCAAATTTTCTTGTATATTCCTTTTAACCCTATACGATTTTTTCACAAATATTCTACCGGATTAATATTTTTATATTGTGTCTTGGGTGCGTTTTGGCTCAAATATAATGTTGCTTCTTATATCTTAACTGCTTAATTTTTTTTTCTGACCATATAAAACTATTCCACTTATTATATGACTGAAGAAAAATTCTTAGCAAATTCTAAACTAGAATTTACTGATGAATATATACCTACATTTGATGAGTTTAATTATTGAGCTACAGGTTCGTTGATTCATGCGAAGAATAAAACGGAGGCAATCCGACGTGGTGTAATGGTTAACAAGCTTGTCTCACTAGATCGTTTCGATTCTCACAGGGTACTCAATACATCCCCGTCCTGGGTATGACGACAAACTACATCCGCGTCCTGGGTAAGACGATAAACTACATCCAGCAGCAAGACCTCTGATCAGGAGATCTTGAGAAGCGTGGAACCACCTCTTAATTGCTAGTGTTCCCAGGTCTACCCTGACCCGGGGTGGTAGCACCTGTTAGGGTCCAAGCTATGGGCAAATAGTTGACCGCACAACCTTACTCAAAACACTATGACAGTTTAAATATAAATTTTATTACGAGAAATACTTAAAAAAAATATTAGTACCAGCAATAAATATTTGAATATTAGCAGAAATAAAAATCTTGTCAGCATTAAATAACCCATTGAGGGTAGAATCATGAGAATACTGACGAGACACTTTCGCATCTAGCCAAAGACATTCAATTTTCCCCTTTTTCTGATTTTTATTTCGAAACGGGACCATTAGATAGGTTAGAATGATTAGGATATGCCACAAAACAGTCCAAACTATACATTTTTAAAAAAATATTACTAGCTATACATTTTTGAAAAAAAAAAAAGGAAATTTTGTCGGCATTAAATAACCCATTGTGGTTCATATGCGGTAAAATAAACCAAACGAAACTAAAAAACAAACCCCATACATCCGGTCTTGTGCCACATCTGAGCTCCGCATAGAAAATTGCCATGGTAAGAATAAAACGACATTACTTAAAAAAAGATAAACACAATAATAGTTTGTGATCGTACGATAGGAGGTAAAAGTATTGATTCTTTCAAAGTTGATGGAGCTGTCAAAATAAATGTAGAGATTTATTGTATATTCTTAGACAAGACATTTTTGAGTGGTACGTGTGACAACCAAGAAGCTTTAATCTAAAGACTCTATTCATACATATCAATGCTTCTTCAAATTCCACAAAGCTGATTATTGCTCACTGAGCCAAAAATTGTGTCAAAGACACCACATTAACGAAAAGGCTTACATCCTCCCCACCCGATATCAATCCAAATAGAAAATGTGTGGCCCACCATTAAAAGAGATGCAAGCAAAGATAATTTCAGATACGCAATACTATCACCTGGAACTATTGCTAAATTCTAAACAGTGGAAACCATGTTATTTTATAATCGTCTGAAAGTTCATTGATTTTAATGAACTTTCAGACGATTATAAAATAACATGGTTATAGCATATTAAACTGATAAAAATAATAAACTGCTATTTTGTCTTAATTGCATATTTATTTCCCTAAAATATGTTTCAGCACTTTATAAATACAAATCTATTTTGCATAATAGGATCTAACCCCGCAAAAAGAACATAAGACAAGAAGATATGGGTTCACCGTTGTTACCAATGATAGAAAACATATACATAGGATATTTTGAGGGAATGGCTTTATGGAAGATGCCACTGAAGCCAACAGTATTGTTGAGATACGCAGCTGACACCTTCACATTCTGGCCGTACCAGGAGGCTTTACAAAATCTGCTGGACCGTGTGAACTCAATATGATCTTCGCAGGGAAGAACAAAATAATAATCAGCTAGGTTTTCTAGATGTACTAATACCTCGGAAGAGAATGGGTTCATAATATCCGTATATAACAAGCCTACCTTCATTGGATAATACCTCAACTTCAATTCCCATCATCCATACAATGTGAAGAAAGGGATCGTTCGATGTCTACAACATCTAGAAAATCATAAGTGACGAAGAAGACAGGAAATGATCAGCATCAAATGTACCCTTCAGAATAACAGCAACCCGACAAATATAACATCAGCGTCTACAGGTGGAGAGATAAGGGTCAAGGAGGAAGACTATAAAATTGTCAAAGTCTGTCTTCCGTATGTCCTGGATTCAGAAGCAGTTCCACTCTACGGAGAACTCCTTTCCGTGTAAAGCCTAACACGAGAAAGAACAAGAATTGCGTGTACTCGATTCCTTACATTCGTGGTCAAGAATATAAAGCTGAAACAAGCCATCTCCTAAAATTAAGCCTGTGGGAACATAAAAATGTCTTAGTGAGGGGGTGACACAATTAAATCGGGCATGGTTGAACGTGTATAGAGGCAAAGGGGTAATCATCAGACTCTGTGGAATGAAGTGAAACTACTGAACAAGGAAAACACTGGAGAGTAAGACATCTGAAAGAATCGGTTAATATATTGGGCCATGAAGATTTCCTTAGTGGGCCTAGCATAGAAATAAATACAATATGGGAGTCGATAATAAAATAAGAAAGAGAAATGACAGCAAGGCTTTAACTGCAGCAGCAGTGAAAACATGACTGCTATAGCAGCAGCAGTAATCAGCAAGTAGTTTTGGGTTAAGGTTGTACAAAAAAATGTACTATGTGAGAATATCCTAGGGGATTAAAATGTTGGTTCGTGAATTTGACGACATAGTGATTGTCAGTTCAATCCCTGGGCCGGGCAGTCTACTTGGACTCAATGGAAGAGAGAAACAACTGAGTTGTACTAAAAATAAGATATGGGTAGTGGAATTAGATATGAGCAGTGAACACTCTACCCTATTAAATTTAGTTCAGAATTCCCTGTAAGTTATCCCGACGATATACACCTGATAACGATCGAAACGTTGTGGTAACAACAACTGAGGTGAAATGTGTCAGAATAGTCAGAATTTAAATAGTGTAAATAATGATAACTCATTCCGGAAATCAAGATAGAGTCTTCTTAATTATATACATAAAATCATTCAATGTCGTTGTTGCTCAAGACGCATAGGATCTTCATGAAAGCATTGGCAGAAGACATAACCAATGCATAAACCTGGTTATCGAACCAGTAGTGTTGTATACATGAATATATGGATTATATTCTAGCTTCTGGCTCTATTTAAATATTAAACTGTTTTACATGACGGATTACTCTTCAGACTCGAAAACATTGATTCCGTAAATTTTTATATATCAAAATGTAATTTACAAAGAAGGTTTTATTTTTAATCCAACATTTTTGGTAATCCAAACCTTATTTACACACGTGTTTGAAATAGTCTCTTTTTTATTTGTAAAAACAATGTACTCTCCAGCAGGATTCGAACATCTGTCACCCATTGTAGGAGAAATCGGCGTGCTTATGTCCGTTTGGTCACAGCGAAAGTCACCGAGCCGCAAATTTCGTTTCATCATTTCTAAGTAATGCACATTTTTATCTTCTCGAAAGCACATATCTGCTCAGCTTCTACATGTTATCACCTGTAGTATATTATGTATGGGAAAAAACGCCAACTATTGATGAGTAAAAATACAGTTTTTATACAAACGTAAACCAACTATAAGGTTCGACAGCAACTCAATTTAGAAGGTTATATTTAAAATGTTCATGATGAGAGAGGCACATGATGTGACTGAAGTAAAGAAGTAGCAGTGGTTTAAATAATCAAGTCAGGAGAACCGAAAGTGCTCTTGATATCATTATGTGCGGCATTCCAGAATAGGATTCCGCCATATTGGTTAATGACAACTATAAACAAAGTGGACTATGTATGTGGGAGATTTCGATAGACGTGTCGTCTCGTAAGTTTCTACAATGGGCATTAGAAAGAGAGATAACGATTCATCATTGGCTTGAAGAGGGTAAAATTGTACTGTTCAGGAAAAAATCCATCCAGGAATCTTGTCAGTTCTTGAGATAAATTCATCTGAATGGAACATTCACCTTATAATTTGGATACGGAGGAAATGAGGATGATTCAACTCTTTGGAAGTAGCATTGTTCGTTCTAGCTGTAAAGGTCTGGACCTTTGGAACCAAAATATAGAGCATATCTGAACATTTCCTATGGAAATGCCATTTGTAAAGATAATCGTTGGTATCTACTATCTTCAGCAATTGATCATATATAAGATTTCGGCTTGAGGTTTAGAATGAAGTTCACATTGTATCAAAGCTTTTCTTAGATATTTCCACTAAAATATGTATTTTTACGTCAATCGGGATCAAGTTAACAGCAATTTCTAACTACAATCCTATGTGTTAACTTTCGAAAAATAAAACCCATGGGATAAGTATGATTAATTTCTTCCCACTCCAGCTAATGGAGTCCATAGCTAGGGATACTAAACAGTCTAGAAGAATGGCTAGACTGAATTCAAACTGGTTGGGCGCGAGGATAGCAACTACATACCATAGAATATATTTGCTACGAAAACTCCATGGCTAATAACAGCTGGCGAGGGTAGAATGTGACTGTGTCGGAGTTAACTCCTCCTAAATTTCCTAATTGTTCAAATTGTTCCTAGGTGGCGCTATACCTAAACTATAAATAATCGAGAATATTTCGTTCTCTCTCTCTTTTTCCAGCGGACATACTTGAAAAATGTAATCTCTCGTGGAGATACGCGTTGCCCACTTGTGGGAAGACGCCATGAACATTATGCACACATACACACACGCACGTAGGAAAATACTTTGAAACACTTTACGTTCATGCACACACACACACACACACACACGCACACACACGTTACTGTTTTTTGTCTTTTGTAAATCCATTTTGTTGTTTAATACATATACCTGTTTGTACATATATGTCGTTCTTGGTTGTTTTCTTTTGAGTGGACCCATCTTGAGACCGCCATTTTTGTAGTGGACTTTATTTCAGGAGATCACACGTCTTCATGTCACAGCACATAAAAAACCCACGGTCTGCTAAAACTGTGTATTCTCCATTGATCCTAAAGAATACGCAATAAAGAAAGAACCTGCTAAATTGTTATTAATTATTTTTTATGAAATATTTAATAGGGAATATTGAACGGTAATTTACAACAAATATTTCTCTCTCTCTCTCTTTCTCTCTCTCTCTCTCTCTATATATATATATATATATATATATATATATATATATATGAACATTGATGTCAACACTCAGGGGCGACAGGCTGTTTCATGCTAGACGCAACCGTCAGGAGGCCTGACAATTTCGTCTAGCATGAAACAGCCTGTCACCCTGAGGCTTGACTTCAATTTTTAATTTTATATTTACATACTTACATCATCTATCTCGTATATTGTGCACTTTATCCTATAAATATAGCACACCTTAAAACTATATTTCTTCATATATATATATATATATATATATATATATATGAAAAATTGAAAAACGTTTTCTTGTGACGCGTTTCGTTCTTTAAGACTTCATCAGACTAAATTTGTTATTTTTGTGCGACTAAACATGCGCCCGAACGAAGGATGCTAGGAAATTTAAATTTTGTTTTTAATCTAGCCGATTTCATTTAGCTTATTTTTCTTTCCACCAATTTTGTTAGTAGATATTCCCCACCGTGATAATAGAAGTTCTGCTCTGAATGGTTAAATGTTGTAAAATCTGGCAGAACCTCTACGTGGGGGGGTATCTACTAACAAAAGGGATGGAAAGAAAAAGAAACAAAATCATCGCATAAAAATGATTTTGTCCAAACTATAACACGAAAGGAAGCTCATGAACAAAAGAAATTTCAAATGTCGACATATTCAAGAAGCTATAATTTATCTTTAACAAGATTTATAGCGCACAGGCCAACAATATTATAAATCTTTGTTTATTATCTTTCTTACAATATAAAGAGAGGAAAAAGTGAATGATTAAGTTGAAAACAATTCGATTTACATTCTTAATCTTACAAAACGAAAGATGCCATAAAATATGCAAAAGGTCTCTCTCAATTCTAGATATGAAAAATACTGACAAAGATATGAACTGTCTGAGATAAAAAGGTTGCGAGCCATATATATATATATATATATATATATATATATATATATATGAAGAAATATAGTCTTAAGAGATGATATATTTATGGGATAAAGTGCTCAATATCAGAGATAGAGTGTGTGTAAATATAAAAGTGAACATAGAAGTCAACTCTTTGAGCTGACAGTCTGTTTCATGCTAGATGCAATCGTCAGGCTACGAGTGACATCACACGTGGCCTGACGATTGCATCCAGCATGAAACAGACCGCAGCCCTAAGTGTTGACTTCTATGTTCACTTATATATATATATATATATATATATATATATATATACCGTAACGTTCACTCTTTAAAAGGCCCAGAGGGCACTCGAAGTAGAGGGTTACGTTAGGAGGCAGTTTATGCGGATAGGAGTGGAAGATAACGCATAACACTGGACTTGACCAGGTTAAGAGTATAGTGATCGGAGAAACACCGTCTTGGTGGTTGGCGGGAAGAAGCTGTTCGAGTGGAACCTGCTTCTCACCGATGGAATACTGAAGGAATATGGGTGATTTACGTCTATGTAAGTGACATGGCGGTCTTTGCTGTCAAGGTTAAAACTGGCGGAATCAAGGGATGAAGTTCGTCTGAGTACTTTCCGTGGAAGTAGCGATAGCGCAGCGAGAGGCTTGCCAGATTCCGCGTGTGAGGGATAGGTTGAAGGGTAGAGAATAATTCGTCGCCCAAAAGGGCTTGGAGACGCATTTAAACTCTATCAAGGCTGGAGAGTGAAATCTGGGTAGCTTCTGCCCAAATATGACAGCAGTACTCACCTGTGGGCCATATCTGGCTCATCTAAATGTAGAGGATAGCACTTGGAGTTAATTACTTGCTGAAGCTGGGCATCCTTAGCAATGGATCGTATGTATTAGTTTCATTTGAGGTCAGGTGCGTGTTTGAGACCCAATAGTCTTTCAAGGAACAGTGCCTGCCCAAAAAGATATAAGTTCATCCTGATTAGTGGCTGTTCGATGTTTTATGATGGTATATAACTAACTTGCTCTTCGAGGCATTGAATGTAAACAGCAGGTTCTTACTCCACTCGGTAATTTGTGCAAGTTTGGAAAAGAAGAAGAAGAAGAAAAAGAGAGAAAGAAGAAAAAGAATAAAAGAAAGAAGAATAAAGTGAAACAGCAGAGAGAATTCTTCTTTCTTTCTCTCATTTTTTTTCTTTTTCTTTTTCCTCTTTTCTCTTTTAGTCTTAAAAATTTTGAATTTCAAGTTCCCATTTAATTCTTTACCACTTCTGATTTGACAAGGCCTATGAGTATGTCTTGTGGGTCGAAATAGCTATTCGAATTTATATGCTCTGTTATAATAAATACATTGAGCTCTTTTGTGGATCAGTTTTAATATTTTATATTATTAGGATTACACTTGGATTATGTACCAACGGTTATTACCTATATATATATATATATATATATATATATATATATATATATATATATATATATAGCTTTAGAGGAATCGTCTGGTTAACAAGGTCGAATAAATGCTTCCTCTGTAGCCAAATATTATAGAACGTTAGGCTATATGACTGTGTCATATATACACACACACACACACACACACACACACACACACACATATATATATATATTTATATATATATATATATAAAATAAAAAGGCTTAAACACTAATATTCCATGGTCATAATTTATTCCATTAGAATCGTAAAGATCTACAAATTCAAAAAGAAAATAGAAAAAATAACTCCGGAAATAAAAATAGAAGTTGGAGAGAGTGTACGTATGAGAGTGTGGGACGAATGTTAGAGCTGTAGAGAGAGGTAACAGACGAGAGAAGGTGGGAGATTAAAACTTAACAGAGAGAAGTTTTAGAGAGGTGAGTTGAAGAGGTTCAAGTGAGAGAAATATGAATGTTGTCAGATATCTAATACATTAAAGATGTAACCGGAAAGGATACATTTTGTGGTGACATACACACACAATAGACGATCTAATCTTAAAAATCAGAAAAAGAGGGAGGGAGAGAAAAAAAAGAGAAAAAAGGGTGGGGGAGAGAGATGCGGCGGGGAAAACTAAAACTGACCAACATATATATATATATATATATATATATATATATATATATCTTGTCAATAAATAAAAGGCTCAAGAGCTATTCAAGTCAAAGTGTTACTGAATGAGATTGTTGTATTAGTATAAAGAGATAAGACGAGCAGTTTATGAGGATACATAGAAAACATGAGGTGATTTGATGAGCTTAATATGGTCGCAATAGGGAAGTATCCACTCAGGAGTCTGTCCCCAAAAGAAGCGGTTTTCGAGAAGAAGCTGGTTGAATTTAACTTACTTCTTATTAATGAAAAATGGAGGAAACCGTCTGATTTGGCTTAGTGTACGTGGCATGGTGTGTCTTCGATTTGAAGGTCTGAACTGGTAGAACTAATGAATGTAGCTCGTCTGGACATTTGCTGTGGAAATAGTGATCGAGTAGAAATCAGTTTATGATGTTTTTTTTTTTGTAGGAAAGGAGCTGAAGGTTTGAAAATAAGTCCTCAACCAAAGCCCCCTAAACGTTTTTGAATTCTGAACAATGAGGCATCTGTCTTCCTTTACAGCAGCGAATGTTGTACGTTCCCCTTAAATATGTAGAAGAGACTAGAGGCGACGGAGATGTAGTTCTACAGAAGGATGCTAAGGATACCATGGACCGAGCGTTTGAGCAACGATGAGGTCTTGGACAGGATGCAAACAAGGAGTAGGCTTATCCTTATCATCAGGAAGAGACAGCTGACGTTTCTTCGATACGTAATAAGAAAAATAGGTCCTGTAAAATCTGATACTCAGAGGTTGAATAGAAGGAAAGAGAGATAAGGGAATGCAACGCATGACATACCTGGCGGGATTAAGCAAGTGGATGACAGAACGTGGTCTGGAGGAGTTGACAGAAGGACGAAACTTATTGAGATCCACAAGGGATAGGGGGAAGTGGAGAACCATGATCGACTACGTCCTGAAAGGACACGGCACATAAAAAGAAGAGAATGGGAAGCTCCAGCATAGATATGGCAACAATAGTCCATCCACCTCTGGGAAAGATAGAGCGTGGCTGGAGGTGTCAAGTACTTTCGAGAGCAGTACAAGGGACCGATCATATTTATCGACGGTACGAATATACGAGGTCTGGATTGAACTTTTCTAATAATCCACAAAGACGCTTTAGAAGTTTATCAGAGCTGGAAAGTAACTACTAAGCACCCCTAGCTCAGATATAGCAGCAATACTCGTATTTGCCGACCCAATGGACGCGGAGTTTTTCGAAAGATATGTACTAAAAATTACCCTGCGTCCAATACAGTATGTTCATGTATGAGAGAGACGTAAATCCTACGAAAAAAAAAGGCGGTTCACCAGGAATCAGTGCACGCATAGAGTTTTGAAACTAGGACTCCTGGAAGTGGACAAACATGATACCAATAACATATGGCCCAGTCGGTAAAAGCGTTCATTGGAGTAATCCAGTGACTTGACCCAAAGAGTTGTGAGTTCAATACCTGGTCACAGCAGAGGTGAACAAAAACTCGGAGATTTGAGTTACTAAAGGGAAATGACTGAACCTGAGATATCCAGAAAAGGCATGGCACGTGGAATTAGAACAATCTACATCGGTGGGCGAAATAAAGGGTTCGATTCGAAATTCCAAAGTACATCACTGGAAGAAGGCGTACAATGGCTGAGGCGTTGTGAATATGGCAATAAATATGATGACAATAGTCCAAACAATGTAAATAGTAAAATTATTAGAATACCTCATTTCAGAAATATAAACAATAATAATATTCCTGAAAGATTCACAGATTTTGCAGAAATATTTGCTTTGATGGTATATCGTTGCTTTTTCGTGTGCATTTTTGTTGACATACAGTTATTGGAATTTACTTTTCTGCATGTATGGTATGGCATTTCATTTATCAACAAGCATCATACTTCCGTTTTTTTCTTATTACCGTATGTACCAGGGTGACTGATATCAGTAGATATCTTTGTAGCTATTATGAATTTACAGTATGAGGAGATGTTGCTCCCTGAAAACAATTAAAACAATTTTCAATAAATGCATGATGAAATGTATTAAAATTCTTCTTTTCCAAAAATTGTCCTGGTAATTAAACCATACCTGACTTCTGTTAAAATAAAACGTATCAGTCGTATAATTTGTGCTAATACTGGAAGTATTGCTTCATGGTTAGTGAGAAGGTCACATAAAGGTAAGCTTAATATATATATATATATATTTTGATGCTTGCATTTTTTCCCTAAATATTTATATAAAGGTAAAAGACAATAGGAAAACTGTTTTATTAACCGCCGCGTTTCGTCCAATGTGGAGTTTTTCAAGGCAAATCAAAAATTTTCGTTTTTTCCTTGAAGAAATCCACATTGGACGAAAAGCGGCGTTTAATACTATAGTTTTCCTATTGTCTTTTACCTTTATACGTATTGTCTTTTTCTACAGGTTATTTTTTCATATATATATATATATATATATATATATATATATATATATAGATAGATAGATAGATGTAAACAGAAGTTAAAAAATTACAGCAAACTGATAAAATGTAGGGCTTCCATTCGTCAGAATATCGACGGCTACGCGACGTTCTTGGGCTGTCTATAATTGAGTTGTGCTTCGATGGTGTTGCGGGGTATTCAATGAGGCCTTCAACATATCCAGGTACATGTTCAATGCAGCTTCAAATTCGTCGAATGCGAAGTCCAGTGCAATATTTGGAAGTCAAGTGAGTGTTCTTGAAATCAGTATTATTTCACTCTCGAATCATCTTGAAGGCAGATACTATAATCGCATTTAGATGATGAAAATATGAATCTGATCTCTAATGAAATGTATGTTCCTTCTGCCAAACAGGCTCCAATTTCACTGTCTTTCCTGCCCCCATAGCGCAGTACTCATTATTTTCGACCACCCATTAGATTCTACAATACTCCATAGTCTCATGAATCTTTTCATTTGACTGTCCATTCACAAGTCCGGGGATTGTGAATTTTCTAAGTGACATGAACGATGGAAATCTTTGACGGTTCAATCGTGATATTTTCCGTTAACGATCCTGAACGGTAATCAATGCCAGTAGTCATTTATGGCAAAATACGAATGTCTACGGAAAGCTTTATACGTTGTTTAGCGTCCTGAGTGGTGTGTTGTGTGTCACCCGTGTAAATTTTGATTTGATAAACTAAACCCCTTCTTCGGGTGATTAGTAAACATACCAGCCGCTAACGTAATCTAAAAACGGTAGTTTTTAGATTACGTTCTTCTGATGACTGTCTTGAATATACGTAACCCTATTATAATCTTGCAGGTATTTTGAGAGAAAAACCTATGAATTTCGACGATAGAAATAGAGTGTCTCATCTCTCCGGTCATGAAAATCATTATCCGATTAAACCAGTGTTTAAGAGGAACCTGAGAATTTCTGTTTTGCATAACAAGTGAAGGAACCCTGGTCACAGGTTAACTGATAAACTAACTAGCCAACTAAAAATTACACTTCTATAAAGAAACACCGGCTTCAGAAAAATAAAATTAGATTTATTAATCTGAAGTTTATTGGTTAATAAATATTTTCCCAATTTTTCTCATCCGTTTTAAGGAGGGAAAATATTATTGATCCTATTCTTTGATGATCCTCCTAAATTTCGTAGCAAACAATATATATTTAATCGTCTGCGAATTCAAAGAATATCACGCGTCTCATATGACGCCGCTGATTGGTTAATATATATTGTATATAGAAATTCAAATTTGGAGCCGACAAAAACAAAAAATAAGTTAGTTTTTGAGTTTGAGTAATATAACTTAAATCTATCACATTTTTATACAATTATGTTACGGGTTCCACATCCATATGGAGAAATTGTAATAAATCGAGAGTAAACTACATTTATTATAAGTATATATTAATGAGCCACTTGGCGAGAAACTTATTCTCTCTAACTGGTTTGCAATAACAAAAAGTGAATGGCAATAAATAATCAGAAATACTTGAACTAACCTTACAGTTTCATAAAGTAATATGAATGAATTACGTAATGGAGGAAAATATTGGCAATGCAATAGTTTAAGAAGAAAGAGCTGTAACTATTGAGATACACAAGGTGCATATTCATAGATGGCTAACCGTATTACATGAAAATATTTTATTTCGGAACAAATGTTTGGGAAATCGCCAGAATTTACGAGCAAATAAGCTCCTGCCTATGTGAAAACGGTTAACTCTATCTTGCAAAGTAAATCTAAATCGAAAAAATAGTATTGTAAGGAATGAAGTTGTTAAGAATGACTCTGTAATAAAGATGGACGCCAGACGCCACGTTTACACGATGAGATTTGAAATTGAAGCCTTTGTATAGAGGCTGGCTGATGAGAAAAAATAAATATAAAACAGATTTAAACATGGCGGAGAGTGAAACGAAGATGTTAAACTAGGTAAAGAACCAGTGCTTTTAAATAAACTGAACAAACGTTAGAATGGAGAATGTTTCACTGGTTAATTTAATAACATTAATGAAAATTCTTAGCCGATAGGATTTTGTCTTTATCATTAATCTTAATATATTATATCTCGGTATTAAGATTGTCAAACGTATACATTTCAATAAAATGATCTGCGAAATCTCATTCATGATCGCGTATTTTGAACTAATGCCAATAAACCCATATTAAACGTAAAATAGGTGATTTAAAGTAGAAGACAACATATTACATCCGATGCTTGCATCTATCAAATATCATGCAAAAACTGTGACCTAAAATATGTGGGTGAAACATGTAGGTCCGTAAAATCTCGTGTTTTCGAACATAAACGAGATATTCACCTCGGAAATTTTAACAATGCTTTAATTGTACACACAACTAAAGCAGATCATAATTTCGATTTCGATTCCGTGAAGGTATTAAAATATTTTCATAATAAAAATCTCAGGAGGATTTATGAAGCAGGTATAATATCCATCTCACGCACGGTGAATACTAGACCTGGTTTCTTTAATATTTCCCCTTTTTAGCGAGATTAATGCTCGACAAGCATACACATAAAAATTTTAGATCCTAATAGAATTCTTTTCATTTTCTTTTTCATTCAAAATAATCAAAAATTTATAGGAATACGTTTTGAAAGCGTCGCCCATGTGACGACAACGTGACCATGCTAAACGGAAAGCTGATCATTTTAAAATTTTCAGTTTTCTGTTTTGGATAAGACTTGTTTTTTATATCCACCGTCTTTGTCAAATTGAACTGAATTGTATTTTAATGAATATTGTCCCGAAGAAGGTTTATTAAACCGAAACGTCAGACGTCGACATTTCATTCATTTTAAACAACATAATTTCATTTAAGGATTTTTGTTTGTTTTTTCCAAATTTTTCTTCATTCTGTCGGATCTATATCCATTTACTTTTATATATATATATATATATATATATATATATATATATATATATATATATATATATATATATACATATATATATGTAACTACACTGTCTCGAAAACCTTCGGTTTCTTGATTTGATAATGACCAAATCAATTTCCAAGGAAAAAAAGTTTTTAAAAAGAAAGAGCTAGGAACATGAACGTCTGTCGAAAATAATCGTACAGCATACAAGTCCAAAGCTCAAAAAAAAAAAAAACCGATACGAGTAAACAACTAACTAAAAAGTGCTCAATACAAGTAAAAGAGAGACCTAGTCAAACCTAGAGAGCCAGTCAAACCTACCAAGGTTTCACCTAAGCGGACGTCAGGGAAAGCTTAGGTGAAATCTTGGTAAGTTTTTCTGGCTCTCTAGGTTTTACCATATATATATATATATATATATATATATATATATATATATATATATATATATATATAAACTTAAAGAGGCAGGTAAACCTATCTAAATGGACCGTCAGGGTACAACTGTGCCCTGACGATCCTTTTAGGTGAAACCTAGGTAGGTTTACCTGGCTCTTTAGGTTTATATTAGGTTTGCTCTACTTTGTGTATTGAGCACTTTACGTACTTGTCTCTACTCGTTTGGGAGGGGTTTTTTATTTGGATTCTGAGCTTGAATTCTGGACGATTGTTTTCGTCTGAATTTCATATTCTTAGTTCTTTCTTTTTTATTATTGGGTATTGGTTTGTTCAACTACAAGCCGAAATAACTCAGGTTTTTCCAATCGGATACCCTATATATATATATATATATATATATATATATATATATATATATATATATGTTAATGAACTATACTCCGAAATCAAGTGTAAAATATATATGTTCTATTCTTGTCATGGTAGAGGGCTTGTGTTTTTCGTGAGCCCAGGATGAAAACCGTCCGAGTACCAACTCCTCTAGGAAGACCCATGGTAATAAGGACGATGAGGAAAGACCAGACCGAACGCGACCACAACGGCGTAAGAGGAAAAGATCTAAACGATCACAATGGGTAAACAGGGGGAAGAGGGCAGCCTCAGTTGGGCTGACGTAATCAAGGCGTAGCAGACAATCATCTCGAGGCAACGACGTGCGCCAGACTTCGCCTATCTCAACCTTTGAGCCGCGGGGTAGGTGCTTCTGGACAAATTTTCGGGCTTTTTCCGACTTGCAAAGTTGTCCACCAAATTCAAATTCTTGCGAATGTCCTCGTTAATCTCTCCTTTATTCACAGCCATCTCCGCCACCGTTAGCCAGCGGATGTGAAGAGAATTGGATGCTCGCGGGTTCCGACGACGATATATATATATATATATATATATATATATATATATATATATATATATATATATATATATATATATATAATATATATATATATATATATATATATATGTATGAACTAAACGGACTCTCTTTTAAATTTTCAAAAAATTCAACGACCGCACGTTCCAGAATTTCTTACAGTTAACAATAACACATTTTAAACAAAATATTTCGATTTACATCTAATCTTTCGTGTCCCGTTATTACTTGAATGTATTAAAAAAAAACAAATCAATTTCCATGCCTGATGATGTCTGTACGAGCTAAAAAAATACCTTATACAAGTTGAATTTATTTAAAACAGGGATCACAGCATTCATCTACAGGTTCGTGGGTTAATGTAATTTCAATAAATTTGTTTGCCAAGATGTATTCTCGCCATCTATATCATTAACTTCTCTAATCTGTTCTTTTGTATGAATGATTCATGTAATATATATATATATATATATATATATATATATATATATATATATATATATATATATATATATATATGTATCTGTATTGTGCACTCTTTGAAGAATAGTATTTTGGGGTTATTAGAATTTATTCCATATACGACAATCCTATACTTGAAATATATATATATATATATATATATATATATATATATATATATATATGTGTGTGTGTGTGTGTGTGTGTGTGTGTATTTTGTGTGTGTGTGTGTGTGTGTGTGTTAGGCATGCTGATGCGACTAGACATGCAAACCAAAAGAGAGAGAGAGAGAGAGAGAGAGAGAGAGAGAGAGAGAGAGAGAGAGAGAGAGAGAGAGAGAGAGAGAGAGAGAGAGGACTCTTTTTTAAAGTTTTTTTTTTAATATGTTTGGGTCATATCGTCTGGTTTCTTTTTGTTAATATTTCAATCACATTTGGGATAAAAGAAAATCCGCCAACAAAGCACCTGCATACAAATCTACTCTGGATGTTTTAGCGATGAAAGCACTTTCCCAACAAATTGCTTTTTATCTTAAGTAGAGTAGCATTCTAAATTTTTGAACGAAATTCTCTTCAGTTCATATCTGAAATTAAAGACGGAGATATTTTCGTAGATTTTTCTAAGTTTTTGACTTCGTCATTGTTGTTAGTAACGTACAAGGAGGGTTAGTAAGTATTTAATAAGGTATTATAATATAATATTTTGGGAGAATTCAGTGATGATTGAATTCCCTATACTAGCTAACTGGTCTATGAGTTCATGATACTTACCATTTTACCACGGTAGATGCCTTTATTTGAGATTTGTACAAAAACACAATTATCAAACTTGGAAATGACTCATGATTTTATTTGGGATTCTTTTATATAATCGGCATTTTTGTATTTAATAACGTAATATTTTTGTATCGTATTTGAATATAATCTCCATTTTTGTATTTAATAACGTAATATTTTTCATCATATTTGAATATAATCACCATTTTATATTTAATAACGTAATATTTTTGTATCTTATTTGTGTATAATCTCCATTTTTGTATTTAATAACGTAATATTTTTGTATCGTATTTGAATATAATCTCCATTTTTGTATTTAATAACGTAATATTTTTTATCATATTTGAATATAATCTCCATTTTTGTATTTAATACCGTAATATTTTTGTATCTTATTTGTGTATAATCTCCATTGTTGTATTTAATAACGTAATATTTTTGTATCGTATTTGAATATAATCACCATTTTTGTATTTAATAACGTATTATTTTTTATCATATTTGAATATAATCTCCATTTTTGTATTTAATAACGTAATATTTTTGTATCTTATTTGTGTATAATCTCCATTTTTGTATTTAATAACGTAATATTTTTTTATCATATTTGAATATAATCTCCATTTTTGTATTTAATAACGTAATATTTTTGTATCTTATTTGTGTATAATCTCCATTTTTGTATTTAATAACGTAATATTTTTGTATCGTATTTGAATATAATCTCCATTTTTGTATTTAATAAAGTAATATTTTTTATCATATTTGAATATAATCTCCATTTTGTATTTAATAACGTAACATTTATGTATCTTATTTGTGTATAATCTTCATTTTTGTATTTACATACATGCAAAATTAACTATTCGAGTGTTTCGTTGAAATTATTGATTTCCGAATCGATTTCTTTAGTTCCTTCACGCGCATAAACCAATATATTGGTGCCTGATTTCTTAACAAGAGGCCAAAGTTATCCAAATTTTTCCCGTTCAAGGAAAAACAATTTCTGTTAAATATAATAATTTATGCATGAGACTAGATCCAGGCATAAATGAATCGTTAAAGTGGCTTTGAGTCTCTGAATTCTGAAGTTTCTGGCAAAAATCATTGTTAATTAGCGCTACATACTCCCAAAATCAAATACGAGAATCTACATGATTGAGAACAACCAGCAGCAGTGACAACTAAAATGGATAGCACATGTAACTCGAACAGAAAATAATGTCCTAATCAAGATTTCGACATTCCACACTACATCAGATAAAAAGTTAGGAAGGAAACTCCCAGCAATACCGTAAAGAGCGATAATAGCTAGTGGTTTGAAAAATACTATTTTCTAAAATAATCTTTAAGATAAAGATTTTATAAATTTAAAAAAAAATATTATCGACCAATGAATATCAAATGTTTCCTCGTAGGGAAACGGCTAATATTAGGATTACCATACAAAATTCTAGATTGCATAACTGAACTAGACTTGATATGTCGGATAAACGAGGATTCAAACTTGTCATGAGGTGATGGTTGACGAGACTAGTCTAGGTGACCATTAGTCCTGTGTATTGAGTTCGAAATTCAGTGCGTTTGATCGAACATTCAACGTAATATTAACCACAAAAAATATGCAAACGGAACGTACAATCAATTAAAATAGACTAACCGAATAGGCGTCATATACTTTGAGGTCGGATTTATGATGCTTTTCGACGCAGGCGCATACGTGATTGAAATAGCATTTAGTGCATTTGATGAGATGCATTTGAAGAAATGCATTTAATGAGATGCATTTGAAGAAATGCATTTTATGAGATGCATTTCATGAGATGCATTTTATGAGATGCATTTGATGAAATGCATGTGGAGAGATGCATTTGTTGAAATGCATTTGATGAAATGCGTATGCAGCGATACATTTGTTGAAATACATTTGATGAAATGCATTTTATGAAATGCATTTTATGAAATGCATTTTATGAGATGCATTAGAGGAAATGCATTTGATGCGATGCATTTGTTGAAATGCATTTGATGAAATAAATTTTATGAGATGCATTTGATGAAATGCATTTGATGAGATGTATTTGATGAAATGCATTTGATGAAATGCATTTGATGAGATGCGTTTGATGAAATGCATTTGATGAAATGCATTTGGAGAGATGCATTTGTTGAAATGCATTTGATGAAATGCATATGATGCGATACATTTGTTGAAATACATTTGATGAAATGCATTTTATGAAATGCATTTGAAGAAAAGCATTTTATGAGATGCATTTGATGAAATGCATTTTATGAGATGCATTTGAAGAGATGCAATTGTTGAAATGCATTTGATGAAATGAATTTTATGAGATGCATTTGATGAAATGCATTTGAACTAAAAGTGAACAAATAGAAACGTGAAATGATTCTTAAATGTCATTTTTTAAATAATATAATTTCCTTTCACCAGCCAATATTTCATAGGCAATTTTTCCATCCGGGGAAAACATTATGCACAGTGTCCTGGTAAGATTCGCAGGATTAAATCAACATCTCCTCTTACAAAAAAACCCCGTTTAATATCCCGCTCTTTATTAGTCACGGATGATTTGACTTTCCCTGAAAAAGTACGTCTTTCTGCCACAATACCAATTACAAGTTTCGTCTAATATGCCGAGTGAAATTTTAATTCCCTTCAAATAAAACTTTATAGAGATTTAATAAACGTTGAAAAAATGTACCGCAGAGAAAATTATTATAATAAGCACCGTACCAGGGTTTATTTGGTATAAAGAGTGAGGAAATTAAACTAATTACGCATTGGAGGACGTAAAGAAAGATGGGTCTAATGGTGCAGATGAAAACGAATAAACAGTAACCAACGGCTGGTTTCAAAAACACTCAAGAAACACAACTGTGTTTTAACTTATTGTTAAACGAGGTTAAGCCTCTTGAGGTTGTGAATGAACAGATGATATGTGGCTGGAATTTGAAGAAATTTCACTATCTATCTATCTATCTATCTATCTATCTATCTATCTATCTATCGTAAATTTTCATCTCTTCTGAGAGCCCGTTATTGGGGACTTTGCATTTTGTAAATTTAGACTAAGTGTTCGGAAGATCGCTTCAGGCGTGGGACTAACAATCACCCTGCTGTTCTGTTCCCATAACTCCCTCTCACTATATATATATATATATATATATATATATATATATATATACACACACACACACACACACACACACACACACATACATATATATATATATATATATATATATATATATATATATATATATGATGTTAGTTCTGTGATTCTAACTGATTTTACTCGAAGACCCGGAAATCGGCATCTTTTTATGCTAGGCAGAGTTCACAGATTTTCTGATGCTAAGCAGATCTGTCGATTTCTATATAAATAATTCTGTCATTTTTATGTGGTCTATGATAAGATCTAGAAAAATCTTATTTAGTTATATTTTTCAAGCAATATTTTAATGCAGTCTTGTCTACATGATTTTTAGGTCAAAAAGTTATTTTCATAACGAACTGAAACATGAAATATCTTCTATAAATCTTTGATTTATTTCGTGATCGAAATCTTCTACCCGATCACTTGTCTTGACTTTTAATAAGAACACATATCGTTAATTTCTCCTGAGTCATCAGCTGCACTTGAACGCAATTTTCTGATCGGAAAGAGTCTAATCGGCTTTTCCAAACAGATAATTAAAAATAGAACATTGTCAAAAGAAAAAAAAAAGGAAAACACAGTGAAACATAGGCGAGGGATTGAATCAATATTTCGACTTACAATTTTGCCGAGTGGAGATATTGAAGTTCTTGTCAAAATTAAGTTAGATCTTTCTTTTTTAGAAGACTGACGCGACGCAATCTTCCTCTGCCTATCTGCGTCACTGTAACTAATCAGATATCTATTTTCTGGAGTGAGTATTAATCATTATTTACATGCAGACTAACGCCCTCATCTTTGTTCTTAGCATCATGTTTCAGTCGTTAACTACTCTTTTCTTCTTCAGGACATCTGTATATGGAGGACAAGGATGATATAATTCCATGGAGATTACAGAGTTGCACCTGAAGAAGACCAGAGAGCATAACGGCTGAAACAGTGTGACAATAATAACAAAATAGTCAGATATTAGTCCGACTGTACGCAATGTAATTAAGCTGATAACATATCCAATTAAATTTGTATTTGATTTAGATAAATGGCTCACCGTTCAAACATATATAAAATCTAATATTTTCAATGCTGATTTTCAAGGCAAACTAGTAGGATTGAAAGACTGACGCAACGAAATCTTCCTCTGTTAAACAAATCTTCCACTTGTTAAACAAAGCTTGTTCATGAGGTCTGCATTGTGGCATTAGGAAGTTATGATTAGCCCACTGACGTCAGGGATCGGTTTTCAAATATCGGCCCTTTGGGTGAGAAAAACTCAGCGTGCAGCCCTATTGCTAAACATGGAACGGTTTGACGCAAGCCTTGTGAGTGAAATCGGGTAGATGGGACTCTTAAAAGCAGGTCGATGGTTGTGCTGCCCCGATGACTCAAACCATCTTATTCGTGGGCCTTCTTCAACATATACACAGCGAGCGAGAAACTCTAACAAATTTCTGCTTAGCTAAGTATAAACCATATGTGGGACTCTGCACATGGAACAATACTCACTCCGAAGATTGACAGACACACACACACACCACCACCACCACCAACAACGACAACAACAACACACAATGTCCATAAACTTTGTGTGCACTTTAAATAATTTATGAATTTAAAGTGCACACGAAACAGTTTGTATATATATATATATATATATATATATATATATATATATATATAGAGAGAGAGAGAGAGAGAGAAAGAGAGAAAGAGAAAGATAAATAGATAGATAGATAACTGAGAGGAAATTAGTAAATGCATACGGAAGCGGCTTGGTGTTGCAAGGGTTCTGTCGCCGGTCGCTTTGTATGGCCGCTCGGTGGGGGGGGATTCAGTTATCTATTACTTCTTTGGTGGCAAAGGTGAGATTCTAGTCTATGTTGTGTGAATCTAGGGATGCTGTAATCCGGAAAAAATGTACCGGAGTTGAAGACAGGAAGAAAATGGAAAGTGTCAGACGTGGTGTCAGCAGTGGAAGTGATAGTAAAGCAGGTAGAAGTTCAAGGTGTTACAAAGAAGGGACATGCTGGACTTGGTCTAGCTGAGAAGGAGAGATTCTGGTCAGAGGCCAGTAGACAGGAGCAACGCAAGTTACAGGAACAGGATGTTCGAAAGCTCGAAGAGGAGGGATGTTTAGTGCTCACTGTCGAGCAGGTTCAGCAGGGCCGATGGCTCAACTGGGAGAGTATGGAGGGTGTTCACATCAGTTGGTCTGATTAGTGGCGTCTAGGCGCAGGGCATTTGAGATTCCTCAGACAGGCAGCATCTTTGGCAAATTTGAAGAGATGGGGTGTGCAGGAGTTACCTTCCTGCCGGTTGTATGGTGCTTATGGTAACCTGCGCCACATACTATAAGCCTGCCCGAAGGCGCTACAGAACGGCTGGTACACCTTCAAGCTTAACTTGGTTCTGGATATCGTGGTAGCAGCTGCGAGAAGTCCTAGCATACCCTCGACGGACCTGCGAAGGGTGGCCTACTTGAAGCAAGGTGCGACTGATACACCCCGGAACACCAGGTTGGAGGAGTCAAGGAAGGAGTGTTGATTGATGCTACACTGCCAGTGGAGGTTATTGAGTCTGGACTGTAACCAGATCTCGTGTTAATTGATATCGAAAAGCAACATCCGTTGCTTGGCGAATTGACAGTGCCATGTAAAGAAGGGATGAGGAACTGGTGTGTGAAGTCCGTGAGAGAGGATACAGCTGTACCCTGGTGCCATTTGAGTTTGGCTGTAGAGTATTTCCTGCTGCCACCTTAAAGAGATTCCTCAAGTGTGCTGGTATCCAAAAGCCGATAAAACTTGTTGGGCAAAAGCGGTGGAAAGCAGTGTATGGATTAGCCAGAAATTCTTATCGAGTCACATCCAGTCCGGTTGCAGCGTAACATCATCCAGCTGTTGGGCGCCCACCGTGTGGACAGGTACTGAGCTTAATGGGCCGAAACTTTGCTGAAGTACGGCGCTCAGCGGAAGATTGCAGCTGGTCTGAAGCACCTGATGTGTGCATGGGTTCTATATTAAATTATTTATTTTAGGATATTAAAACATGTTATAAAACATCGCTACAAAATTGTATCAATATTTCGTCAGACAAGCTGATTAAATCTGAAATTTGGGATTTATTTATGGTTGCGTATATCGGTGTTTTATCGTAGTGGAAGGAAAAAAAATTGTCGTCGGGACGCCACTCAAAGAAACTGCCAACAAACGAATATAATATAGAAAGCCAAGGTAAGTGTAAACAACAGTACAATATACTACATCGGTGCCACTGATGGACCATTCAAGAAAAGAAAATACAACCACAACCTCTCATTCTCTGACAGAAAATATTAAAACAGAACTACACTATCCACATAAATATGGCAAGTAAAAAACAGAAATATTACTCTAAGAATAAGCTAGGAAGTATAGAAAAACGCACATGCCTAACAAAGACATGCTTATTTTGCCTACACGAAATCTTAGCAAAAATTTCCCACACGCAACAAAAGAAATTACTAAACAAAAGATCAGAAATAATTTCTAAATGCAGACGTGAAAACAAATACCTATTATCACAATTTATACCAAACAGATGAAAAAAAATAATACCAGCGCATGAATGCAGATAAGTAATATAAATTAGAATTTTTACCATTTACATAAGCGCAATTTCCCCAAAGAAACAAATAATGGTAGCGGTAGAGAGGAAACACCATTGCCTGGGGGTAACGGTACCACACGTATAAAAAATACGGTAACGCTTAACGGTCAAATATACCAGCATCAAAATGTAGGTGAGGTTTATAAAAAAATGTTGCAGGGGGAGAATCAGGGTCCAACCAGCCCTGATTGGTTTGCTTCTCGGAGACAGTACGATGTTGAGAGACTCGAAATTCCCCAGGAATCCAGGGGTAACACATCGCTAACGGGAAATGCATTTCATATATATATATATATATATATATATATATATATATATATATATATATATATATATTTCTGTTCTTTTGAGAAAAACGAACCATGTTATTCTCAACGTTAGATTTTAGTGCATTTTATGAAATTTTCCTCAAACATCGCACAGCTTTGGTTATTCACAGTGTAAATCAACTGTTTTGCCCGACCATAGAGCATCGTTTAGTTGTCAATGCCGAAAACAAAACCGTCACAAATCTCACATTTACTCCTTCACGGTAAAAATATATGGTCTGTAAATTTACATTCAGCACTGTTTTGTAAAAAAATGAAAATATCAATAAAAACACCGGTTTATATATCTTACTGCTCTTTTTTTTTTTATATATATATATATATATATATATATATATATATATATATATATATATATATATTCTCTCTTCTTTTTAATATACACACTTTTCTCTCGTTGGAACTACTATAACCTCTTCCTTTTATATATATATATATATATATATATATATTAAGACATTTTTATGTTCATACATTCTTTTTACAGATACAAATATTATTTAAGTAAATGCTCTGTTTATAATAAACAGTATTAAACAACATTTTGAGGACGAATATTTTTTGTGAAAATTTCTCCGACATTTCTCGGATATATATATATATATATATATATATATATATATATATATATATATATATATTAAAAAAAGAAAACTGCAAACATTTTGGGTGTAATGTGGATTTAAAAAAATATTATGCTTTATTTTACATGGAAAATAAAACAATATTTTTTTTAAATACACATTACAACCAAAAAAAACGTTTGCGGTTTCTCTTTTCTTTTAATACACTTTTTCTCCGTTGGAACTACTATAACTGCTTCCTTTTTATATATATATATATATATATATATATATATATATATATATATATATATATATATATAACCGCAGTTCTGAAATGACATTGTACATAAAGTAGGAATCTATTTAAAGGAACGTTTACTCAATATAATTTAATTTGTTAGAAACTGTATGGATATATCATTCTATCTTGATTTACAGTTTCATGCTTCAAGCGATCATCAGACCGTGTTATGATGATAGTGTAACGTGTGAAACTTCCTGTCACTCTGCAGTGTTGATTTCTATGCTCACGCAGCATGCACATATATATACACGCAGAAAAACATAAAAGTTTTACTTTCGAATTTTAGAAATGTTTTAGGATTTTGTTCCACTACGTTCTGTAAACTTTCTATAAATTTCCTAACTCTGTTCTGTAAATAGACTTTTTTGTCATTCTAACCCAGGAACTGCTCAAGGTGTTTTTACTGTCTTCTTGATTATTTTCCCCTTAAGATAAATTCAAAGAACATGCATGCAATTACGAGGCATGAATAAAAACTTACCAGCAAAGATGTCACAAAATGTGCTATATCACCAAAGAAATATATGGCTTAACTTCGTTCTAATGGAATATTACGCCTTTACGGACGGACTTAATCGCTTGCTAGTTTCAACTCTTCTCATTGGGAACGCTTTCTGTTAAATTAACTGCCATTGACAGTGGTGGCTCGATTCGATTTCACAAGTACTGGTCGAGTTCTACATTGTTGTCAGAAATAGGTTTTTCATCTTTCGCGAAATTTGATTTTTAAAAAACGGATTATTTTCTAGGCAATATTTAACATCTGTGACCACAAAGGACAAAAAAAAAAATAAGCAAAAACTAAAACAACAACAAAACAAAGAACAAAGAAACAAAGAAAGCGGTCTGTCAAAAGGACAGTTATTCTCTTGACACCGCTGTCACTGTATACACTTTTGACTCCCTCGGCAATGTTTATTTACAAGATTATGAAACTATATGATATCGATTATTTACCATCTGTAAAGATATATTTACAAATTTATAAAGAAATAAATTTGAAAAGAAATCTTTTTTTTCCAAATTTATAACAAAATTACAAAATATATAAACCAACTACAATTCAGTTTATTATTTATCTATATATTTAATACGCCACAAATGTATATATATATATATATATATATATATATATATATATATATATATATATATATATATGGTGCGTGTGAAATTGAGGGGCAGTGTGCAAAAGAACGATGACCCACCCGGTGCAGTGCTAGCTTGGTCCTGTAGACGCGAATTGATATCTCGCTATCGAAGTGGCTTCTTATATATATAATACGCAGCATATATCTTAAAGAACGCTTTGTTCTTTTTTAGAAATGCATTTTAAACATTAAAAATTATAATTTTAAAAAACAGTTGGGGCGAACAAAAAATAAATTTAAAAATATCTGATGATAGGGGTCGCTCATAATAAATCGAAAAATAAACAGACGCTTAAATTTTGAAATTACGTTATGAATGGTACGGACTGTCACGGATTACTTAGACCTTCCAAAGTTTACATGAAAAATATTAGGCTTTGGGAACGTTTGCTGTAAACATATCTTTGTTTGTAAATATGTAACATTTATGAGGATAATATACAGATATCTTTAAACAGGTGTTTATAAATTTTACACTGTTTAATTATTAACGTTAATAAAGGAATATTTTAAATTACAAAATCCTATTTGGATTAAACTAAAATTACTTACAATATAATATATATTAGTTATAATACATTTCTTCTTGAAGTCAGTTTTGATGGCACGGGTATAATAATTATTTTAACTATGAAAACATTTTTTAATTAGTCTAATTAATAAATAATGTGTGTTATCTTTGTAGTTAATTCTAAAGAATAAAGCAAATCTATAAATCCTTTTTCAATTTTGGGTTTTTTTATTAAAATTCTATTTAAAAAAAAAAAAAAAAAACATCAACGAGGGATTCAAAAATGTATATAATAACAGCGGCGTCAAGGGAATATCTGTTCTGTTGGCACACCTGGCGGGCACAAAGGTTAAACTTTGCCTATTTTCTTTATATTAATGTCATGAATCGCAAGTGGTTTTCTTCGCTTCTTTTGTAGCATTGACAAAGCGACCTGTAGTGGTCTATTTGTTTTTCTCGCCCCATGTCAAACGTCGGGGTTACCATATATATAGTGGTATGTTAATATGAATAGACCACACAATTTGTATTTAACGTAAAATACCACAAAACATGAAATACAAGAAGGAACAAAATGGTTTTAAAATAATAACATTTATATTTATTTTGTGTATTGATGTACATGCAAAGAAGTTAAATGTTCTGTAGGTGTTATATCCCTTAGACTGTAAAATATTTTTATCTTAGCTCACAAATGTTGAATTAATTACAAAGCTGAGAAAATGCTGAATAAACTGTAGCTTTAGAAGAATACTTCAAAGAGAAAAGTTCTTATTGCATGTTTGGAAATGTTTCGTATGTTTGTAATGTACGTTGGAAAAGTTCGTACGTACGTGCATGCGTGAATATGCTCTTAACATCAGACCGCCCATGGTCGAGACGAGAATCCTTAAGATCACAGCTTTGCTGGAAGAGAACGGTAAAGAAGAGAATCAGCAAACTCGTGTCTGCTATATATAATTATTGTAATCATGTGACAGGCTCACAGAAAATGACGGGAAAACTTGACTTGGCTACGCGCTGGAAAAATATCTGTACGTGGGTGGATTGCAATGCCGACTTGTGTGTTTATTGACCAATTAGAAGCTGATATTTCCTGAAAATATTTACTAAGCTGTGTAGGCTCTCTGATCCACTTTTTGCACAGATTTGTACAAATCTCAACATTGATAAGGAAGTGGTAGCGGTATGCTACAGACCCATGTTATTCTCGACCTTAGGTTTTGGTGCATTTTATAATAATTCGCTCAAGCATCGCGCGGCTTTGGTTATTCACGGTGTAAATCAACTGTTTTGCCCGACCATAGAGCATCGTTTAGTTGTAAATGCCGAAAACAAAATCACCACAAATCTCACGTTTATTCCTTCACAGTACGTTCACCATCAGCTAAAAAAAGAGTCCCATTTTGCTCTTGATTTGCATTACTCGTTCATAAAAGACCTTATATGCTGTATATGTGCGCATTCAGGAGAGCTTATCAGAATTACAGGTTCAAATTTCAGAGGAGAATATTGTTAGACATTTTCATGACGGTCGTCTTCGAGTATAGAATCCAAAAGTTGGCAGTGAATATTTCGGAGACAGTAGGAAATCGTAGTGCAGGTTCGCAGTGGATATCGTAGCAAGCTAGCAGAGCGTAGTTCTTCCGTCTGTCCTGTTCGCCGGACAAGTTGCCTCTGGTAAAACAAAGATGGCCGCCTTTATACACGACGGATACAGTTTTGGGCGGCTTCTGATTGGTCAACCTTCGATTGATCGACTATAAAGGGAAATAAGTCATTCTGACTCGCTCACTAGTTACATACGGCATATACCCAAAAAACCGTAACAAATATTGCATTCGCTTTCGCACAAATACCCTCGAAACAGTATGAATCCATCTTCTCCCTCAAGACAGGAATTACGGCACCTCGGCGTGGTGTAATGGTTAGCAAGCTTGTCTCGCTAGATCAGTTACGACTGACAAGTGAGTTCGATCCTTACTAGGTGCTCCATACGTTCAGTCTTGTGGCACATCTAAGCTATGCTTAATAAATTACTAAGACCGGAATTTATAACAGGGTAAGCAGGGCCTTTTTTGACGAAAATTTATGAATCGCAAATCGAGTGGGCGTGGGACTGGCAACTCTCACGGTTAAAACCTACTTGCTAGAGCCATTGCAGCGGTGATGACTTGTGTTATGAGGGCGTAGCCCTGTACACTACAGGGGAGTCTACAGGGCATCTATTATACTGAAAATACTCCAAAGACGAGCTAATAAATTTCCGTCATCACCAAGAAGTTACAACGAATAGTTGTACGCTCAATGAGGCTGGTTTCGTTGAACGTCTACATGGAATAAAGTTCACGTTAAATCTAAAGCATATATTTATATATATATATATATATATATATATATATATGTTGCATGGTTAAATATGCTGGGAAAATGATTGGTGCCGGGTACTGGTCTAGGAAGTATTTGAATCCTCCTGCCATGCTCTATCTTTACAAAATTAAGTATTTTCAACAGTACAGCCCCTTTCCCACAAGCAAAACGTCTCAAGAATCGTGCTACCCTATCGTTATTTTCATGGCAAATGTTTAGATGTGTCACATTCCTTAGTTCCACCAGTTCAGATATTTACAGCAATGCCACATGCACAGAGTCGTATCATCCATATTTCCTTCGTATTCCATTGGTAAGGAAGAAGTTTCACACTGATATCTTCTTCATAAGACCCGATATTTCGATTGAATGCTTCTCCGATCACTACAAGGTAAACAATTCCAAATCTTGGGTCAGCCGTTGTTTATCGTATATATCCTTATATTTTGCACTTTCTTCCTCCTCTTGCATCCACACGAGAACCTCAGAGAGTATTCCTCTACCTTGAGTGGCTCTTGGAACTTTTAATTATTGAACAACTACATCAGCAATGCAAGGATCTATACATAAACTGGGTTAATTCCGTCAAATTCTGAAAAAATAAAATTCTGATACAATCGAAAGGAATGCCATATCACTTCAGATGATCATGACTCTCCACCGCTTCTTTTTCTTTATCATTTCCTTGGGTTTGTTGAAAATGGAGTAATTTCGTGTTACCTTTTATTAAGATTTTGAACAGGATAGTCCTTATTTATGACAGGATTGTGGGTAGTGGGGGATTGTGGGTTCATGCCTATTCGGTTCTTTCGCGAAACAGTTAACAAGGATATTGAATTCAAGGACATTTTTGCAAACGTTTAGGCACTAGACTACGATGGAATTGGAGTTTGTTGTGCCAATTCTAATTTTTGCGTTGATACATATTACGCAACCCAGACATTTTTTCTTTCTATATGCCGTGTCCTTTCAAGACGTAGGAGATCATGGCTCTCCACTTCTCTCTATCCCTTGCACCTCTCAACGATTTCCTTCCCTCAGTCGCCTCCCTCAGACAACGTTCTATCATTCACGTGCTTAAGGCCGCTAGGTATGTCATGCGTTGTTTTCCCTTGTCCTTCTTTTCCTCTATTCGACCCGTGAGTATCAGATTCTCCAGGCCCCCCTTCCTCGTTATATATCCCAGGAGTTTCAGCTGCCTCATCCTGAGGCTAAGTATGAGCCCCCTTCTTGTTTGCATCCTCTCTAAGACCTCATCGTTTCTCACATGCTCGGTCCATGATATCCTTAGCATCCGTCTATAGAACATCTCCGTCGCTTCAAGTCTCTTCTTCATCTTTGAGAAAATCACCCAACATTCGCTGCCGTGAACACAAAACAGCTTAGTATTCTTTTCTTCTTTACCAAAGAAATCCTCCTGCATCGCAATGCTCTGTCCAGATTTTGGAATGTGTCTTTGGCTATCCCAATACTTCTACGGATCTCAGTGTCACATTTACCGTCCTCTGCCAGAACGCTTCCCAGATATTTGTGCGAAAGCAAATGCAAATTTTCGCGTTTGCTTGATTCTCGTGTTCTCGACCATCAAATTTCATTTCGGGCTCATCCTTTGACTGATAACCAAGCACTCCGACTTTTTGCAGTTCATACTTAGTCCTTTCTTCTCACCCTCCTTTGCTACATTCTTTAGGAGATTTTATAATTCAATTTCCGTGTCTGCTATCAGTACGGTGTTATCTGCTTATCTTATGTTGTTAAGATTGTGGCCGCCAATGCTAAATCCATGTAGGGTTTCCAATTCTCTCAGAACTGCCTCGCTGTATAGGTTGAACAGGTCCGGTGAGAAGACTCATCCTTGCCTTACGCCTTTTTCTATTTTGTATATTCACTGAACTCATTCCCTATGCGCATGCATGCTGTTTGCTGCTAGTGTAAGTTCGTGCCATTGTAATATTTTTCCCGAACACACCAAAATTGATGAGCAGTTCCATCAGATCCTTCTGGCGTAATTTGTCGGAGGCCTTTGCGTAGACTATGAAATATAGATGCACATCTTTCTGCATAAGTATCGCTCTTTCTGATAACATTCTGAGCGGGAATATCGCGTTTCTTGTTCCGGCGTCTTTAACGAACCCGCACTGTTCTTGTCCTATCTCTGGCTTGATTCTGCTACGCGCTCTATTCATCAGAATACGCATGATGAGTTTTGTGTACTTGGATCCCTGATACTCAGTTTGTATCTCCGTTATAGTGATTTTCAAAGCGTAGCTGAGATGTGGCACAATGCCGAAAATATGGGGCACCCAGTGAGGATCGAACTCACTAGTAAGTCGTAATTGTTCTAGCGAGACAAGCTTGCTAACCATTACACCGCCTTGAGGTTCCCTTAAAAGAAGGGATTTTCCAAGCGTAGCTTAGACATGACACAAGGCCGAAAGTATGGAGCCCCCAGTGAGGATCGATCTCACTACTCAGTCGTAATTGTTTTAGCGAGACAAGCTTGCTAACCATTACACCACCTCGAAGCGCCCATATATCTGCTTTATATATGTCATTTTTAAATTATCATATATGCTTTTGATAAGGATTTATAATCATTATCTTGATTTCCCTGTTTCGTAGGAAAGAGGAGACATATACGTATTATATATTTACAGTTTAAGCATTTTGGCAAGGCGGTAATTAGTATATAACAGTTTTTTTTAAAGTTCTTTTACAATTAATCCTTCTCCCTGTCAAGTTTCTTTTTTCCTTACGATTAAGTATTTTTTCCTAAGGATATGTACTATTCAATATTTTTTCTCCTCAAATTTCCCTTTATTGATGTTATACTTTAACTGATCATAACAATTTCTTAATGCGTGTGTACTTCTTCATAGGAGAAAACAATGAAAATATTTGTTGCAATATTCATCGGATCACGACACAACGCTGTATATGTTAAATAGGTCTGTTGAGAAGAAACATACTTGCCTTACGACTATTTCTATTTTTGTATATTTGCTTAACTCGTTCTCTATGCGCATACGTGTTGTTTTCTGCTAGTGTAAGTTCGTAACTATTCAAGGTTGATGTGGCAGTTCTAGTAGATCCTTGTAGTGTACTTTGTCGAAAGCCTTTGCATAGTATATGAAATATAGATACACGTCTTTCTGCATATATATCGCACTTTCTGATAACATTCTGAGCATGAATATGGCGTCCCTTGTACCGGTGTCTTTAACGAAGCCGCACTGTTTTCATTCTTTCCCTGGCCTGATTCTTTTGCGCGCTTTATTCACCAGAAATCTGATGTTGAGTGGAAACGCCCAAGTGCCATCTAAAGGAAAAAGCAGACGAAATTTTGGGCGACCCAATTTCGTGTTCATTGCAAATGGCTGAACCAGGAATTGTTGAAAGAACATATTTTTAAATTAATAATAGAGATTGCCAACATGTGCGATTGAAACCTTGCACTTGTCATCCAAGCGCATCGGGTAAACGAGGTATCATGGGACCAAATCGGACTATTTTTTTAATGAGGTGTCCGTACTATCACGTGATATATATATTTTTATTGAAGACAAAGAGAAATATTCAATCAATAAAACAGTTGGTTTAAGGAGTTGGCCAAGTGCCAAAAGCTGCCTCCCAAATCCATTAGAATAAAATTCTTGGTTTGTATATTCATTTTACTGTGCGTTGTCTCGTCAAGTTACACGAAAATGATTGCTTCAAAGCTGACCTGGCAGATGATTACACCGAAAGTGGTTTGATACGTACAGGTTGCCCCAAAATTTTAACGTCAGAAAAATCGTAGCTTTCCGTCGGCTGATTTCATTTTCATTCAAGCAGACTGGTTGAATTTTACAATCTTCCTAACCGAATTCCATTCTATATCACCTTTTTAACGAATGAATCTAAAATTATATACCAGGTGTAACAGGTAAATTGTCCAAATCGTGTAACAGCAAAATTGTCCAATTGTTAGATTAATCTTTGAACCGTTGTATCTTAGAAATCTTAAAATCAACTCAGACCTCAAGTGGAACTCGATCAATCTCTTGTGCTGCTTTAAGTACGGACCTAACATCTTACGAGCGAAATCAGGACGAAACTGAATTACAGCTGCTATATATGAGCAGGAGTTGTTCAGTCTTCACTTTCCAGCGTCGATAGAGTCCAAAAATATTTCCGCATCCTTGTAGCTAATTAGTCATTTTCCACCCTACAATCCTTTTCCTCATAGACGAAACGTTGTAAGCCTCTTGATGCTCTATCACTATTTCCTTGGAAAGTTTTCATACGGACTAAATTCCTTTCGTTCCACCAATTCTAACCTTCACGGCTAAGAGTCACCATGCCAGGCAGAGTGTAGCGAACAATCCTCATTCTCTTTGTATTCCATTGGTGAGATCTAAGTTCAATTCAAGAAGTTTCTTCCCACGAACCGCTGCTTTGTGGAGCTGATTCCCAAGAGGATGCTTTCCCGATCAGTGCAATCTTAACCGCCTCAAGTCTAGAGTCAACTGTTATCTTCTCCATATATCGCCATAAATTAGGCCTCTTGCGCTGTAATCCACTGCCCTGAGTAGTACAGAGTGAATATAATTGTGGAAAAACAATCATAACTTAACCTGAGTAATTATTAATGCTGATTTTTAAATCAGTCAAACTTTCCTCACTTGCAATATTAATATACTCTTCCGCAAAAAATAAAATAAAATAAAAATGATAAAAAACTAATAATGCGAGATTTCTGAAAATCAAAAGAGAAATTAAATTTCTTTACATAAGTCTCTATATCTATAAATCTTAAAATGTATGTATGTATGTGTGTGTGATACATAAGGATCTATATATATAAATCTTAAAATGTGTGTACGTATGTATGTATGTATGTGTGATCGGATGATTTTTATACGTTTTCACAGTTTTCATCCAATTTCAATTAATTTTTTTTGTTTAATTATTTCTTCAGTGCCGGTTTTGAGTCCAAACGCTGGAAAAAATTGCAACCTTGAACGTGAAAAATTGAAAAATCTGATTTTTTACACTTTGCGCAAAAATCAAAGGCAAAATTTATTGTCTGTCAAAAACAGCATACAATCAATTTTAGAGAGTTTAAATCTAACGCAAAAGATTATTAGAATTATACAAAAAATTATATTATAAATAAAAATTTTCGTATATTATAATTATTATGGCGGCCCATGGAAGAGGTTCTTTGTTTGCAAGATTGAGAACGCGAAAACGACCCTTTTCAGAGCCACCCACCATTCAAATTGTTAACCCACCCAATATGAGGATGTGCCTCAGTTACACCCAATTGTTATTACTAATATTGATTTTCAGGTGGGCAGATTTTTTAAACTGAAACTGCTCCAATTGAACATCAGAAATTCCCTGTAATGAAACACCTGGTCGAATACGGGTAATACTGCTAGTCAGTAAATGAAAGGAAATGCTAAAGAACAAACCTTTCGAGGAATTCCTCCGTTGTCTGGTGTTTCCACTAACTGTGATGAAAAATATTTGTAGACGATTTAAAAGAAACATTGTTGGAGAGGCGGGGAGATTTTAGAGTATTATGCGAAAAATGAACAGGAACTGGAATTTGTTTGAACCTTGAATAAGCGAGATAAAATATAAAAACTAAAATATTTATTTAACCAGACGTCAAACGATGGGGTTATATTCGTGCTCTGAGAAGAAAGGAAAAATTCCACCTGAAGCAGTTTATCTGGATTCATCTTGCTGCAAGTCTTGGAAAGGGGCGAAAAAATAGCACACTCACGTATATATATATATATAAGTAAATGTTCTGTTTATAATAAACAGTACACATTACGTATAACAATAAAATATTAATTTAATTGTCGGACTTTGTTCATTTTGCAATGTGTGACATCATTTGTTTACATTTAGATACGCTTCGAGCAGAAAGCAGGGGAATCATTTTAGTTTAAAACAGTAAAATTGACCTTGCTAATCAGACGCCTCTCTGTAGCTAAATTGGTGTAGCGTGTCATGCTATATGACGCTTCCGTGTAGGATACAGGTTCGATTCCTATCGGAGGACGGATATTTTCTATGAAAATTTCTCGGACGTTCAGGCCGTTAAATGTTGTTAATACTGATTATTATAAACAGAGCATTTACTTAAATATTTGTGTTTATATGAATAACGTAAAACAATAAAGTATCTTAAAAAATAATTGTATATATATATATATATATATATATATATTTTATATATATATATATATATATATATATATATATATATGTGTAAATCGTTTGTTTGAGGAAACCTCAGATAGATCAACTTATAAATATGTCAAAACAAATCGGTATCATAAGGAAAATTGGAAATGAAAAAAAGAAAAACTAAAAACATCCGAACAGGGCGAAATAAATCGTCCAGTGTCTTTAGTCCAAAGTGGGGTGGGGGAACAAGCGAGTAGTAATACTAAAACGTAGAGTACCCAATACGCTAAGCAGAGCGGGAATAACTAAAATAAATCCTAAAGAGCGAGAAAAATCCTACGTAGGTTTCTCCTAAACGGATCTTCAAGGTAAGCCAAATGTTTTCTTCATTTTTACAGATAAATATTCTATAATATAAAACACGGCGTGACTTTATATATTTATCAGTTACGCAGCCTGCTCTTCCTTTCTTAGTCATCTAGTAACAAGAAGAATTTCTCGCCCCTAATAAGCCTCGTATAAATATAAATGAAAAATCTCGCTGTTAACACATTACTTTTGAATTTTTCTATTAATCTTGAATTTATTTGCTTATTTTAAACCTTTAATTATTTAACAATCCTAATTCTCTCTTGTATATACAGGTAATTGTCTAGATAAAACATTGAAATTACCCAGTAATAATAATAATAATAATAATAATAATATACCCAAAGCAATTTCAAAATTTCATTACCTTATTAATTTCACGCTTTCCCTATTTGAAAGTTCTGTTAAAATAAAATCCTTAATTTTATAATTGAATAAGTTTGTCTATTGCATCGTTATATATTTGAGCTTAACTATTTTAATCATTTTTTTAATCGAGTTCACCCCATGCAAAGCAATAAAGTCACTAAGACACAATGGTTTAGTGGGTGTTGAAGAATTAGAAACAGAAGCATTAATAATAATCAAGAACAAGAAGATTAATCAGGAGAATACTATATAGCGACTGACATTGCATTTCAATTTTGGAAGATAAAAGTTAGCAGAAAAGCATAGAACCAAAAGGGAGAAAAGAAACTGTTAGCGTAGAATTTACGGTTCCATCTCGCCAACTCGTGTAAATTGATGAGATCTCGACACCAGTCTAGTATTGCGCTTAAATTCAAAAAGAAACGTTTAGTTACCACACAGAAGAGCCGATTCGAACAATTACCACGGAAGTATTTATAGAAAAAAACACAGTAAGATAAACTTACATTAGTGGGAAAGGGATTGAAGCCGAGATGCCAGAATAAGTTCTATAATATTGCTGATTCTCCTTTGGATCACTAGATAAATAGCAGGAGCACCGGCCCATATGTAGCAGCAATGGACGAATAATACACATAGAGACTGCTTGGTCTCACACTGTCCTCTGACCTAAGATGGAACAATTACATTGAATCAATTGCTTCATCCAGCTCAAGAAAAGCTGGTTCCCTGTGTAGCGCCGAAAAGTTTTTCTCGCTCGAGTCTATCCTTCAAGTCTATTATTCAACCATTCGCTCTTGCATTGGATTCTGCTGCTATATTATGGTCTAAAACACCACGTAGCGTTATTGCCTCTGTATTCCCATTGTTTCTTTGTTTCTTTGTTTCTTTCTTTCTTTCTTATCATTATGCATGCGTTTTTTCTCACTAAAACTAAAAAGCATCTCTGACATATCTTTTTCTTCCATCTTTTCCAGCAAAAAGGAATGGTTCATTATTTATTTTAGATAATGGCAATTATCATATGATTGTACCGTAACTTTTGAAGCTACGCGTAAACAAGTTTTAAATAATTAAAGTCGCTAAAAGACAGAAAGTTTCATTAAATTTATTAAATTTAAAGTAATTAGTTAATCTATAAAACATGAGTGTGCCTGGTGTTCACATTTTATTTCGGTTGAGTTTTCATCCTCCTTTTTTTAAACAAATGAAAAGTTTAATTTCTTTATTTGCATAAGTTGCATGATCACCTTTACTTCATTTGTAAAGTTCTCCGCGAATTATAGCTTTCCGATAACATAAAATCTTATAATTTTTTCAAATGCCCAAATGTAAACTCAAACAAAAATTTACAAGACAAATAACTAAGTGAATGACGTAAAGGAATAAAATTTAATTTACTTAATTTAAATTATTTAATGAATTTCATTTAAATTAATTAATTTAAAATAAACAAAATCAAGATTATGAATATAAATAACCTGACACATTCGCCTTAAACCAAAAAAATGAGAAAGGCCATGTTCCTTCTTCTCCTTTCTTTAATCCCTTTAAAGCAAAAATGACACTTGGTCTGAAAATCGCTTGTGGTGTGAAACTCATAGTCACTATTCAGTATTAATTATTATGTACACAATCTATGTATGGCGGCTAAGATTTATTTTCGACATTAAAGATACCAGACTCTACAGAGATGATGCTGTAATTCTTCCCCGTAAAACAATTCCGAGAAATATAGACCGATTGAGAAAGAAACTTTCAAAATTTCTCAAAGATCTAAATATTACCATTACCATCAATAGTAAAGTGATCAACCTTCTCGATGTGTCCTTGGATTTAAATACTGGTTATTAAAAATCATATACCAAAGGTCTATATAACCCTAGATACGTCAGTGAAGAATAAAATCATCATAATAACATTCGAGATAATTTACATAAATCAGTCCAAGTTAGATTATCTGCCAACTCCAGCACTTAGGAAATATTTGATAATAATAAAATCAAATATATAAAAGCTTTAGAACTAAACAACTATAAAGTAAATTTAGAGTATTTAGAAAAAAAAAAAACAAACAAAAGGTAAACATTAATAGAAACACCGTAGGCGTACCTTTATATGGTTTAATCCACTTTTGAATCGTAATGTTCAAACGAATATAGGAAGAATTTTAAGAATTTCTAAGCACTTTAATTATTCACCAACAATAAAAAAGATTTTAACAAAAGTAATGTTAAGACCAGCTATAACTGCGTTAGTGACATCAATAAATCTATGTCCTAACATAACAATATTATATTAAACAGGTAAATATCCAAGGAAGATAATTTAAAAATATAAATGCAACTGCCGAAAAAAATATGATCTCTCCCTTAAACGGTTAATGAATGATAATAGTGTGTGCCGAGCTAGCATACATTCTGGTAACGATGTTACATTTTATTTTGTTTCCACTGAAAATCGCTGGAAATTTCATTTCTACCATCCTCGAATGACTAGGTTATATGAAATACATAAACAGCACTTCTCACTCAAAATATTTCTGGCAATTAAAGAAGGTTGGTAATACATTATTATGTGGGATATTATCGCTAAAGCCATATCTTACAATGGGAAAGGCAATAGATGTAATTTATGCCTTGTTGAAAAATTAGTTATTGTAAAACACTTAAATAATCCCAGCTTATTAAACAAGAGGAATGAATTGATGATTAAATGTAGGCATAAATTTAAATATATGCTGAAATACCTTGACCCGGATTAATTTTTAATGTAAATTACTTTTTTTTTAAAAAAAATAACCAGTTACTTCCCTTTATTTTATGCTTAATATAAAAATTGATATTCACAACTCTAAAATATATATATTTTTAATATATATATATATATATATATATATATATATATATATATATATATATATATATATCCTGATTATTTTGTATGCCAAATATATTTTTTAAATATTAAACTGTGGCCCCTTTATAGTAATTGACTCCGCCAACATTGCGTTAAACAGTTATTTTCATTAAAATTTAAAATACGTAAAGGTCAGTCTATATGTAGCACCTGAACCGATCGATGAAGGATGACATATACATTCCTTAATATATATATATATATATATATATATATATATATATATATATATATATATATATATATATATATATATATATATATATTAATAAAAAAAGACCATGTTAAGATTCACCATAACCCTTTAAGCTTTTTTCACCAAAAGCTGAAAATAAAAAATGTTTTTCATTTCAGCTTTTGGAAGTAAAGTCTGATGATCCAGAACCCTGTTAAAGGGGTTATGGTGAAATAGCTTATTACATGGAATCTTAACGTGGTCTGTTTTTTATTCAAACATATCTGGTCTGAATTTTACATTGAGCTCTTTGGATATCATCCTCTTCGGGTCTACCCATACGGATTACCTAAGTTTGCATAAACTAACTAACTATATATATATATATATATATATATATATATATGTGTGTGTGTGTGTGTGTGTGTGTGTGTGTGTGTGTGTGTGTGTGTGTGTGTGTGTGTGTGTATTTAAAAGTAGAGATACAGACAGAATACAAGATATTCTCACCAACAAGTATGAATCAGTGAATCTCTATAATAGCAGGTAGTTAATGAATTTTGAAACTGTGGTATGTGACAGATGAATCTAAAAAAAATGATTTATTCTCTTTTTTATCTAATTATTTTTTAATCTCCATAAATGATTGGATGAAATATAATGTACAGAAGTTTAAATATCTCGGAAGTGTCTCAACAGAGCATGGAAAATGTGACAACAAAATCTGAACGCGTATTTGAATAGCAAAAGTACCTTCCAAAAGCTAAGTAAAGTATTAAGAAACAGCAAAACATTAGAATTAAAACCAAAGAAAAGAACGCTGAACTGCTATGTAATATAAATCCTAGTATAAAGCAGTGAATGTCGGTCAATTTTCTCATAGATGAACAAGAAAAAGTTTGAAACAACAGAAATGTTGTTTTACAGTAGGATATTGGGAATGCTAATGGAAGGAGCGTATAAAGAATCTTAAGAAATTGAAAACAAAAAAGGACAATTACAAAAAGGAAATGCTGAAATGTCTGATACAAATAATGAGGGGGAAAGACTTGGAATTTGTCACTCACAGGACATATTAAAAACAAAAAGGACAATGGGAGTTAGTAGGCCACCTACATGATGAGATTGTGTGAATTGATGACAAAAGAGGCGGTGATAGGGACGGTAAAAGTAAAAAGTTAATAACGGATACAAAGGATTACTGCAGGATATAGGCGATTATGGCCCTTCATAACTTCCTCTCGTTTGTGACTCTTATTAAGCTTTTCACTATTCCACCCACCCACTTTTCTACAATCCATTTAGACAAGCTTCTTAGGAATGTTACTATTTTCTTTTGTTTCTTTTGTCCTGTAAATACTAAATTCTTAAAGTGCTCTTCCTCAGATTTTGTCCAAAAGATTTCAATTGTGTTTTTTCTGATTATAAGCATAAGTATAATTTTGACTTCGTTTTCTTTAAAATTCCCTCCTTGCTGACATTTTGCGTCCATGATATTCTCACTATCCTTCTGTAGAACCAGATTTCTCTTGCCTCAAGTCTGTTGTTCATCCGTTAGAAGATCGTTCAGCATTCATTGCAATACAGCTGGACCAAAACTACATAGCAGTTCGATCTTCTTTTCTTTGTTTCTAATGAATTTTTCCTGTTTCTTAATACTCTGTATAGCTTTTGGAAGACACCTTCCATTATTTGAATGCGCAATTGTCACATTTTCCGTAGACAGATAAAACACTTCCTAGATATAGAAAGTTTCGTACACGATTTAAGCAAATAAGCTTTGTAGTTGACATCTTGGATATTTCTTCTTGCTGACAATCACACATTCTCTCTTGATGTTTATTCATTTCTCCTTGATTTCTTATACTACCTTTTCTAGAGGTACTATCAGTTTCGTTTCTCTCTCTGATATCAACACGCTAACATTTGAATAGCTTATGTTGTTACGATTGTGTCTGCTGATAATAAATGCTGGTTGAAATTCTAGTTCTCTCCAGAAACGGAATAGTAAGAATAGATAAAAAAGCTGAAGGATAATAAATCCTGGTTGAAATTCTAGTTCGGTGTGTCTCCAGCATATATATATATATATATATATATATAATACAAAATATAATATATATATAATATATATATATATATATATAAATATGTATATGTATATATGTGTGTATATGTATATATGTGTGTATGTGTGTATAGGCGTATGTCTTGGTTCGTATGCCTAAGTGTATGGTACTACTTGTATTTTTTTTTTTTTTTGTGTATATGTGTATATGTATATATATGTGTGTGTGTGTGTATGATGAGATGTCTGGGTGTGTGTGTGTGTACAAAAGAGTACTTGTATATTTTTTTTTTTTTTTTTGGTATTAGTATGTGTTTTGAACATAGAAATATTTGGTCCTTTATGAAATGAGACAATTTATATTCATCTTCATATATTTATATTTGATTTTGTAAACACAATTTTATTTTCCTTCGTCCCATCCCTCCCCCACCCCTTTTTTTTTTTTTTTTTTTTTTTTCCCTTCCTATCCGAATTGTCTGTGGTGTGTATATCACCACGAAATGTATCTTTATATTAGACATACTTTTCTTTCTCTCCTCTTTTAAATATCCAAAATTCTCTCTGTTATATATATATATAAATTCTGTTTTATATGTTTTATATGTTATATATATATGAATATATAGGTCTGATGATTTGATCGTATTTACGATTCCAATGGTGACCATGGAATATTGTGTTTGCCTTTTTATTATATATATATATATATATATATATATATATATATATATATATAGTCAGTTTGAAGTTATTATGCAAATTACGTAAACCACAATAGCTCGAAGCTGATTTGTATAATTTTCTCAAATTTTAAACAATTATTTAATTAAGGTTGAGTTAAATTTTAGGTTGTTTCAATATGTCTTAATAAATTTAGTGTATTTATAATAAAAACTGGCGTTTAACATTATTATGTTACAATCACTTTTCACTTCAATAACAAGGTAATAAAATCATGAACAATCACCATCAACTTCAATATAACAGATAACATACATATATGATAAGTCTTGGAAGTATCATCACAATAACAGCCAGAAATGTAATATATTAATTGATTTTGTTAAATTTTTAACTCGAGTTTTAAAATTTAACTCAAACTTGGTTTTAACGTCTAAATTAATCATTTAAATTTTGGCAAAAATTGATTTAATTAAGTTCGAGTTAAGTGATTTGCATAATATCTTTAGACGGACAATATATATATATATATATATATATATATATATATATATATATATAGTGCGATGGGTAAATTTTCGCCATTTTATGATTTTAATTTTATGCAATGGTTTGATTTTGTCGACTGCATAGTATAATAGGTTCAGTTGGGTACCGTCTTTGAGAAAAAGTGTTGCAATTCACTTCGCTCCGGATGTTCCAATACGACCCTTTTATAGTGTTTGGGTGTCAATGTGAGGGCAGTGCAGAGGATTCGGAAAGGTGCGTCGGCTCAAAAAGCTAACACTGATCGTAACACTGATAAAAAAGATCTCCCGAATTTGTTGTTGATCACCTCAGAATCAACACGGAGACCTAAATCAAGTGACTTGATAATGCAGATCTGGATCAAGTGGTTGTCTGCTGGAAAGGCCCTATGTCTGGCAACAGGACTCTGCACATGCCGCACAAGCAGAAGAATGCATTTATGGCTATCAAACAATGTCTGCGACCACATCACACCTTACATCTTTCCACCTAACTCCCCAGAATCCACCCCACTATTGATATTATGTGTGGGACGCAGTTGTGAGAGAGACTAATAAAACGTCTTTTAGCGCCAAAGATAAACTGAAGTCAAGGAGTATGACAGTATTCATCAATTTAAAGAAGGCAACCGTTCAGAAGAGTTGCAGGAGATTCCGATGTTGTCTGGAGGACGTGGATGAAGCGATTTTATTGAAGAAATTTAGTCTTTCGTATTTCAAGCTATTTTCTGTGTAATTTTGGTAAATATATGTTAAAAAGGAGATGTCAGTATTATGTTCATTTTTAGGTAATTTAGATGACAATTTATCCATCGCACCTCACACACACACACACACACACACACACTTATACACACACACACACACACACACACACACACACACACATATATATATATATATATATATATATATATATATATTTATACGAACATTTCAGTGTGTTTGGGTGTCAATCTGAAGACAGTGCAGAGGATTTGGAAAGAGTTGGATGAAATCTAATTAGTGATTACGAACGTATGACAGCTTGGGAAACTCACTGTTTATTCTGAGAAGGAAAGAACTCCTGAATTTGTTGGTGAAGATCTCAGACTCAAGATGAACGCCAACATTAAGTGCCTTGAGGAGATAGTGCTACCCTGAGTCATGAAGGTGTCTGCTGGGAGACCCTATGTCTGACAACAGGACACTACACCATACCGGACACAAGCAGGAGAACCCAATGGATGTCAGACAATTCTGCAACCATATCACCCTTTATATATATATATATATATATATATATATATATAGAGAGAGAGAGAGAGAGAGACAGACAGACAGACAGAGACAGAGAGATAGACAGACAGAGAGACAGAGAGAAAGAGAGACAGACAGACAGATGTCGTTGTAGCTTTTTTCTGGTGATGAGTCGGATTAGGCTGAATGTATTTCTTTTCATATTTATTTAATTTTGTCCGGGGGTTAAAAAGACATCATCAGCCCCCACAACAGGAATATACAAATTAAAAAATGAATCATATGAAGGCTACAACAGAGTTAATATAAACAAATACGATAAAAAAAAAACTTCAATATACTGTATATTTGAATGCGATAATAAAATAGTTTTTGCTCATCTCTTAGTAGCAAAGTCTATTATCGGAGGACTTACTCGTGGACCTGCTTTTTTGGGCCGTAGAAAATGAAGACAATGTAAATTTGATTTTTTTTTTAAATTGGCGATAAAACGCCTGTTCTGATACATCATGGGAGAATTATATACTTATTTAATTTTCTTTGTTATAATCTAACTTTTTTTTTTCTTTCTTTATCGTTAATTACCATTCTTATCTATATTTTAAAGTAATTTTATTTATTGACTTTTAATTTTTCTTTTAGAATTGATTATTTTGTTTTTATACTTCTACATAGCCCCCTACTAAGTGTAAGTAATTTATTTGTTGCTATCACTACATACATTTTCCTTTATTACTGATTTTGGCAACGCAATCTAGAGGGTGTTATGTTAAGATTCTTCGTAGACAACTGTAGTAATTTCACAGTTACATTAAAATATAAAAGACGTAAGATTTTACAGAACGAAACATAAAGTTGAAAAATAATGAGGAAGACGTTCTCTACGAAACACTTAGTAAGTACTTTGAAAACGTGTGTAAAAAGAATCTTGCAATGGATTCATTAACTTCGTATTTGTCTGATATTTACGCTACTGTTTTCATTAGATATTGTCAATGGAGCAAAATACACATTGCCTTCAAAGTTATTTCCTATTCAGTAAACGAAAAACATTGAAGATTAATTACGAAATGTCAGCTAAGATGTTTGATGCTATGTTTTTCAAGCACGACAAAAGGTAGCGGATTTCATTCAAGAACTAATCTTCTTAGAGATCGTTGTTATCAGTATATAAATTCACTTTATTTATCAATCATTTTCTCGCATTTAGCAATAAAAAAATAGTAAAGATCCACCATAAACAAAAGGAATTTTGAAAAGAAGAGGTAAAAGAGAAAGGAAATTAAATTGGTACGGGAGGTAGATCGAGCAGAAGGGTGTATAGATGTTAGGCAGTAGTATTCGTGTTTTGAGACGAGCGCATCACTCGTCAAGGCTGGGCAATGGCGCACGCGCTGCAGGCGAGAAGCAGATGGTCCATTCTCAATATTGAGACGTGCGAGGCTGGTTGATGCAGGAAACTCTGTATGCATCAGAGAAGATGCAGGCACAAAAGGTTATTCATTCGAGAGAAACGATTCACTTCCATGTGCACTTGGCATGCGTATAGGGGAAATATTGTGTGTGTGTGTGTGTGTGTACGTTGATCTATGCGTGTGTGTGTGTGGAGAAAGAAAGAATATGATAAGGATCAATAAATCCGTACTCTTATACGTGGTTATTCAAATTTGATCTGAACATTTCATTGTATATTGTTTAAATTATATGATTAAAATTCAGTGTCGTTTTAAATGCATGGAAAAGGATTGAAATGATATTAGAAATTAAATATTTGTTTCTTAAACGCTCATTATCATACTACACACACATACACACACACATACACACACATATACACACACATATACACACACACACACACACACACACACACACACACATATATATATATATATATATATATAAAAAGCGAACATTGAAGTCAACTCAGAGGCGACAGGGTGTTTCATGCTGGACACAAATCGTCAGGCCGACCTGATATTGAACACTTTATCCGATAAATATAGCACACCTTAAAATATAAAATATATATATATATATATATATATATATATATATATATATATATATATATATATGAAGCGTTTTCTCATTAAGACGTATTATATATAAGTGAGTTTCATTGAGATGGATCAAAGTCAGCAGTAAATAAATCAGTGTTATTGGTGATAATTTATTTATTTTTCTATTGGATCATGTTATTTAAGTCATGGGAATTATGTGTGAGAAATATTGCGCAATTGTCAGCCAAAAATAATCATTAGACGCTTAAATTTAATTGGATTTTATTGAAACACCCTTTTATATATATATATATATATATATATATATATATATATATATATGTGTGTGTGTGTGTGTGTGTGTGTCGGGTGGTTGTAATAACAAAATAGTCCAAATCGATAACTGTCAACCCCAAATAATGTTTAACAAAAAAAAAACACTGAGTTTTTTTTTGTCCAGGTTTTCAGGTAAGACATTTATCCATCTTGACATCATTTACTGTAAAACTCACAGAAAAACCCTTTGAGTTATTCAGCTAGAATCCTTTCAAGAACAATCAAGAGAACGGTGAATAAGTTTAAAAAAAGATTTTTCCGTAATCACAGCACGCCCTCTATTGGTGCAATCGCATATTATATGATCCTACAATCGCAAACTTTTATAGATAGGAGTTTTCAATTTAGATGCAGGTTAACCGTTGTTTGATTGATTGATTGTTTGTTTGTTTAATGGCATCTTAACACCTTATGGGACATTTCATTCCGAAATTTAATTTTCGTGGGAGAAGAAATAAAAATATGTGCTTTCACAATTGAGTATATGGTAGTCGATATTCAGGTTTGTGCATATACATGTTTGGACATAATTACTAGTGGCGGTGATATATGTGTTTTATGTTGCAGTTTTCTTGAAGTTATATTTTTTTTAAATACAGTTTGATTTCTTTACGAGTATTATATAGATTAATGTCATGAAAGAGTTCTTTCAGGTTGGTTGTTTGATTGGTTTTATTTAGTGGTATATCAACACCTCTATGGGTTATTTAATGTTGAAATCTAATTAATTTGAACCCAATTGAATGCCTTCAGTTACAGATAAACTGGAATGCTGGTCATTTTACTTTAAAAAAATTATTGTTAGTCATTTTACTATAAATATGTATTGTTCGTGATTTTTTCCTTTTTATAAAAATGTATTGTTCGTATCTTTGACCACAAAAATAGATATTTATACATTAAAGGTTTAGGGGTTCGCTATTTGCCCATAGCTGGGAAGCTAACTTGAAAAAAAAAAAAAAAACACAAAAAACCCAGAAATTAAGAGGTGGTTTCCAGGTCCTCAAAACCGCCAATATTCTGACTAAGATTCGAACTCTGCTGTCTGATTCCTCATTCCGATTGCACAGTTCGCATATGCATGCCTATTTGGTGTAGCGAAACGACCACCCATCTATGTAGTGACCTCTCTCGCCGTTCCTTAACTTTGATAATGGTACGGAAATGTCTACCCTAAATAGAACAATATACCCAGAACCGATGTTTCAACCGATGTTGTACACACACAACACACACACACACACACACACACACACATATATATATATATATATATATATATATATATATATATATATATATATATTATATATATATATATATAATATATAAATATAAATATATAAATCACATACACATCATATCTTATATTATCTATTTATCCAATAATATATATATATATATATATATATATAAATAATAAATATATAAATCACATACACTACTGGAAGCATGTACACATGAAAATATACTCAGCTTTGATTAATGTTTACTTTGTGATAAAGAAGTGGAGAAAACCTGGCTCCTTTGAAAAGCCGCATCTGACTTAAATTAAATGAAACACGGACTATTTACATCAGTGAGAGATACACATCTACATTAGATACATAGTAACTCTGGTATATACACACATGCAGTTATGGATAATCGAATATTAATCCTTAATCGGATAATAAAATGATAATCCTCCCAAGTTAGGCATTCCGTCCTGAGAACTTCTTGGATTCGCCATTATTAGTTAGTCTCACACACACACACACACACACACACACACACATATATATATATATATATATATATATATATATATATATATATATATATATATATATATATATATATATATAAATTATAGCTTAGTAGTAAACAAGGAAAAATGGTGGGAGTGAATAGGGAAAACTGTGTTGCACAGTGTCTGAGAAATCAATAATTGAAATCTTTGTTTTAGCCAATCTTAAAGACCAACCACTACCACTGCCTGGTGAGGAAACACGCTGCTGGCTCAGCTGAAATACACATACACACACAAACACACACACACGCACGCACACACACTCACACACACATATATATAGTTGTGTATTTGAGTTTCAATTCTTTTATTCGAGTGACTATATATATATATATATATATATATATATATATATATATGTGTGTGTGTGTGTGTATATATATATGTGTGTGAACAGATGGTTGCAGCCACACCTGTACAAAATAATTTTATTATTAAAAGATACATAAGTAACACTTTTTAAGATTTAAGGTGCATTTCGGCCGACACTTCTTCAGAAATAAAATCGTCGGCAATGTAAAACGAAATAGTTGACAAGAAAATCTTTTAGCATCAACTGATATTAAAATATAAATGTCCAAGCTGGAGGAGGGAATTGGGAGAAATACTAATTTTCTTCTCAGATACTGAAAGGTTGAAACAAAGGTAGCGTAATCGGCTGATTTCCGAATTGTTATACTTAAAACCTCTACATGATAAATTTTTATTTTTTATACGTGTATTAACCAATTTTTAATACTACTGTTTCCTGGTCTGATTCAAGCTTGAACAATATATAATATATATATATATATATATATATATATATATATATATATATATAGAAGAAGAAGAAGAAGAAGAAGAAGAAGAAGAAGAAGAAGAAGAAGAAGAAATACAGACAGATTAAGAGAGATCCCCACCAACAAGTATGAATCAGTGAATCTCTATACTAGCAGGTAGTTAATGAATTTTGAAACTGCGGTATGTGACAGATGAATCTAAAGAAATGATTTATTCTCTTTTTTATCTAATTATTTTTTAGTCTCCATAAATGATTGGTGGAATATCATTATCAAAATGTACAGAAGTTTAAATATTAATGGTAATAATCTTATAAATATAAGAAATTATACTCGTCCAGAAAACCCTGGTTACTTTGATATGTAAATAAACAGACCAATACCCAAGGAGGAAAAAAGGTACAAAAAAGAAAGAGCAGAGAACATGTACGTCAGCCGAAGACAATCGTCTAGAATCCAAGTTCAGAGTCCAAAGAAACAAAACGATACGAGTAAGTAAAATAAAGTACTCAATGCGCTAAGTAGAGCAAACCTAATTAAACCTAAAGAGCCATCAGACTTTACTTCCAATGATGACCCGTAGTCCTTTAAAAGGGCTGTGGTGAAATAATTTATTACATGGAAACTTAAAGTGGTCTGTTTTTATTTAAATTATTTGCTCTGGATTTACATTGAGCTCTCTGTATTTTATCTTCCTTAGGTTTACCCATACGGATTACCTAGTTTTTCATAAACTATATATATATATATATATATATATATATATATATATATATATATATATATATATATTGCTCCCAGTGTTCCCTAACGATCCACGTAGGTGAAACCTTGGTTTAGGTTTATTAGGTTTTATATATATATATATTTATATATATATATATATATATATATATATATATATATATATATATAATTTCTATGGGCTCATTAGATTCTGCAGTGTCTTCTGACCTCATGGTTTTTATATATATATATATATATATATATATATATAGCGCTTATGAGGATGTTCATATTGGTAACATACAACATATCAAGGGGCATCAGGTAAATCGCAGGGTCACCAGACCATATATGGCAACAATATTCTAAGAATGAACGAATGGTAGACATATAGATGTGCAAGATAGATTCAAAAGAGAAGAATTGTCTTGCCCGACACAGTGAAACAACTTTCTCAGCAATGGATACGATATAGTCTTTCCATTTCATGTCAGCTGAGAACGTTATACCGAGAAGACACAATGAGTCACTTTCCTGGAGGATAGCATCAGCCGTGCTGTTGAAAGACAGACGATTAATAGAGAGAAGTTAAGCAGTCGAAGCGTTAGAAATAACAAGCCATCTTTTGCTCAAGTTTACTACGGTCTTAAGTTCGTTCTGTCGGCTGTCATTTTGAGCTTCTCGGACTGATCGGCCTTTGTCTCGAGGCGGGAGTAAATCGTAGTGTCGTCAGTGTAGATGCCAAGTTGAGAGCAGATGTCATCGAAAAGGTCGTTAATGAAGATTAAAAACAGCGTCGGACCAACAATGAAGTCCTTGGGGACGCCTGCGTTAGTACGAAAGGATGTAGACGTGTGGGCGTTCAGGACAAATTTCATTTCACGATTTAATAGGTACGACTGTAACAGCTCAAAAATGTGCCCGGAGTTACCGTAACTTTTCAACTTGTGGAGAAGGCCTGAACGCTAGACCCTGTCAAATGCTTTCGAGTCCAAACCTACCGCCCGAAATTCACTGTTTTTATCTAGAGCACGATAGACTCTTTCCGCAATTATCTTTAGTACATCAGAAGTTGACCAGGAGAAATAAAACGTATTGCTTATCTGAGAAAAGACCCTGCGATGAGAGATGATGAACCAATTCAGCGTTGATTAGGGGCTCTAGTTGTTTCCCCAAAAGATGTAGAAGGCTAATAGGCCGTTAATTAGTGTTTTTAAAAACCAAAACATCAGATGATGTCTTCCAGTAAGCAGGAGAGAAGGTGCCATAGAGGCATAGGCAGTTTAGAGAGCCAGGCCTGGGAACACTTAATAACAATTACAGGGATACCATCGGGTCCCTTTGCTTTGTGGGGATCATGATTAGAGATGATAGCAGAGAATATGGAAGGAGTTATATTCATATCAATCAGTAAAGAGTCAGTTCTATGTTGGAAGTTAGGCAGGTAGACTCCAAATGATCCAAGAGTAGATCTTGAGGGGAATTTACGAGCAAAACATTCAGCTTTGTCAGCAGAAAATAATAACTCTTCAAATCATTTGAAGACTAATGGGGAATAGAAACCTTGCAATTATTAATTACGCTATTACAGAGACTCCAGTAATCACGAGAGTTTTTAGAGGCTATGCGTTTCCTCATTTTCCCAACAGACAGGGATTTAGCTCCTTCGAGTTCTCGGTTACATTTGTTATGAGCAGTAGCAAAAAGACACCTGTTATGACATAAGCCGGAAGTAGTGGCTCCTGTGTTCGTGTGTACTATGGCACCCATACATACTGGTGTGAACCGATAATGAGCACTGGTAAAAAATAGTTACTGAAGACATAATTTTTATAATACCCAGAAATTCATACACAGATGTCGTCAAGGACACATGGCACAGTGGATAAAGGCGTTGGTTAGATCCAGTGACAGGACCCAAAGAGTGTGAGTTCAAGACTCGGTTGAGAACTTGGAGAGGGGAATTAACAAGGGATAACTGATAACTGACATCCATTAAACATGGCACGTAGAACTCGAACAGTCTACCCCGGTGAGTGAAATAAAGGGTTCAGTTCGACATTCCAACCACCTGAAGAAGGCCGGAGCGTGCAACTGCCGAAACGTTGTGATAAATATGGCAACAAAGATGAGGACAATAGTCCGATTAATGTAAATAGTGTGGCAATCAGTAATCTATTACATAAAAGGTGTATAGTTTATTCTAAGAATTTTAAGTCTACTCTTTAATGAAAGAAAGTTTTACATGCATATATACGAAACATTACACGAAAGACAGAAACTTACACAATGTTCTTAAAACTAAGGGCCATGGAAACTTAACGGTCTAGTCTCAAATAATATGTTTGCTATTTATTATTACATTAAAACAAGAATCAGAACAAACTGTTGTATTCCCGATCTAGTTATTTAGGCAGAGCTATCGTTGCAATGGTATATTCTTAATTTCTTTAAGAAGAGATATATACAGTGCTGTTCGATAAAAAGTGACTCACATGATTTTTTTTACTAAATGTTCTCTTCGATGAAACGAAAGTTGAGTTAAATTCAAAGGATAAGCGATCTAAAATCCGAAGAAGAAGCTTTGAAAGCTCTTTGAATTTAGCAGTAAGTACTGTCAAGCATGCGTTCAGTACAATGTTCTGGGGATGCTTTTCTTTTCATCGAACTGGTTTCTTAAAATCTATTGAAAAGACCCTCAGGAGCGAGCAGTACAAGAGAATTTTAGAGTCTTGTCTGCTCCCTTCTGCTGAAAGGGTGCAAATCGACCCCACCAAGTTCATTTTCATGCAGGATAATGCTCCCAGTCACAAATCAAAATTGATGAAGGAATACTTTAATGAGAAGTATGTGAGTGTTATGACATGATCGCCCCAATTTCATGACCTCAACCCCAGAGAAAACTTATGGAGCATTATAAAGTACAGGCTTTCTAGAAAGCAGTTGAGCAACATGTTCTATAAGGAGAAAAATGGATTCATGCCTTTCGCAAGGGCATATAGGCAAAATGAGACGCAACAAACTCGGCCAGAATTTGAATTCGGTTCTTTAAATCAACTTCCGGCACTTATAACCATTACACTACCCACGCATTCTCTAAATCATTTTTTAATTCACCTTATTTCATCTTACGTTTGGCCGTCTCCATTTGTGACCTTTTAACCTTTTTATATATATTTTTGAATTAACATTTTTACTTAAAATCCCTCTTCTGTTGTAGCTCGGCTTGTATAGTGTATTTTGTATAGTTTATGGACATCCCTGTACAGGAGATCAGGTATTCAAACCATTAGTCTAATAACATTATCGAATCTATAAGAAGATTCCATGGCGAAGCTAAAGTCGAAACGTTGCTAGTCTAAATGTATTCTTACAAATCCCAGGGCAAAGATAACACAGGGGACATTGGGTACTTTGCGGGAACATTTATTACGTTCTTACAATTATTGTCAAAAGCTACGTTTTTCATTGTATTACATCGGGTTTCTGTATATATAGTTTATATAAGCTGGGCTCTCTCGGTAGGATTATTAGCTAATATCTTTTCCTCTGTCTAAAAAGAATATTTATAAAATAATGAAATAACTATAATACAGAAAATGTCAAATTTATTTTACTGTGATCACCCAAATATTTCAAATGCGATTTTGAGAAAAAAATCTGAAAATTATCATACATTAAATTATAATACTAATCCTTAACACACACACACACACACACACACAACACACACACACACACACATATATATATATATATATATATATTAGATAGACCCGTGAAAATTAAAGGTTTTCCTGTATGAATGTCTGATGAATCTTAATTCTTCAATGAATAAGCTCATGGCGAGTTCTATGACTAAGAAAATTGTAGAAATTGTAACCGCGTTGATAAATATTTGAGCTTAACAAAATATTTCAATAATAATATATATATATATATATATATATATATATATATATATATATATATATATATATATGACAATATAACAAACTACTACGGTAAACACAGGTAAATGTACTAAGAAAAACCAACAGCAGATCAACAACAAATAAATTAGCAGTCTATAGTTAATAATAAGCAAAAGGTTAACAAAAATACCATACAAAAATATAACAATATAACAATATAATAAAACACGATAAACGATAACAGTTAACAATATATAAAAATAACATGACAAAATAGCAAAATAATATAACACTGTAAAAATAGATCAAAATTACTAAATAACAAACACCACTATACAACAGCTACAAATAACCGTATTGGGATTCACAAATATTTCAACTCAATAGCCACTCGAATAATTTGAAACCTAATCGTTACCGCGTACCCAATAACCATTACGATAATGCAATAGGCCTTTATACCCATAATGCACCCTTTCCCAGCGTATATAAATAGTCGATGCAACAGACAACTCATATCGCTTGAAGATTAATTTCAAGCATGAAACAAACTGTCGCCTTTCGGATATGACCTCAGGATCTATTTATATATATATATATATATATATATAAAAGAAATATGTTGTAGTGGTTCCAACGAGAGAAAAGTATGTATATTAAAAAGAAGGGTGGTGCCGCAAACGTTTTTGGTTGTAATGTGGATTTATTGAGAAAAAATATTATACTTTGTTTTACATAATTTCACGACACGTGTTTCTGGTCTCGCAACCGTCTTCAGGTGAAAGTGGAGATTTTACATATTATTAAAAATAATTAATTTTTCTTCATGTTCAATGTGGAATATTCTCGATATGAGACATTCTGTTTGTGTGTTGGCAATCCGAATTTTCTTTCTAGAATTGTCAATGAAGAGTTCTGCGCGAAGGGTCATAAAACAATTAAGGTTTGTCCAGCGAGTAGTTATCGGCATTTAATCTTTTTTAATGTTTTAGTGACCTCTATGTGCTCTTGGATCTGTTTCTATTTTGGTGTGTTCCTGTCAGCATGCGTGTATATATGCGTGCGTATATTTCCTTACTACGAGGAATTCGTAAACTTATTTGTACTTATACACGCATACACACACATACGCACATACACACTATCCCACCACAAGTAGTCAGTACACACACACATATACACACATATTTCCCAAGCTACATGGAACCAGTACACACACACACACACACACACACACACACACACACACACACACACACACACACACACACACACACACACACACACACACACACACATCGTACATCTTAAGTTGTCAACATCCGCATATACATACATAAATGTATGTATGTGTACATACACATATATATCTCCTCGTGTCTCCTGTATATGAAAAAAACATTCACAATAAACAAAAACTTAAACTGCAACTCCAAAAAATGTAATTTATGCACTTAAATGCACAAAATGTAAGAAGTCATATATAAGCATCAGCCAACAACTGAACAACAGGGTCTCCTACACAAAAGCAATATAAAATTGACAGACAACAGAAAACATTTTTGTATCACAACACATTTTCAAATGTAACCAGGGTAAGTTTAATATCATGCCGATATATCAAACAGACAATTACTCGTATCTACAAATACAGGAAAAAAACTTTATAGACAAATTCAAACCCGAACTGAATAGATCGTAACCCCCCCCCACAAAAAAAAAAAAAAAAACATGCACACAGGGTGACCAAATACAATGATCAAATCGCTCACATACATGGACGCACACTCATATACGGGAGACACGAGGAGATATATATATGTGTATGTACACATACATACATTTATGTATGTATATGCGGATGTTGACAACTTAAGAAGTACGTGTGTGTGTGTGCGTGTGTATGTGTGTGTGTGTGTGTGTGTGTACTGGTTCCATGTAACTTGGGAAATATGTGTGTATATGTGTGTGTGTACTGACTACTTGTGGTGGGATAGTGTGTATGTGCGTATGTGTGTGTATGCGTGTATAAGTACAAATATGTTTACGAATTCCTCGTAGTAAGGAAATATACGCACGCATATATACACGCATGCTGACAGGAACACACCAAAATAGAAACAGATCCAAGAGCACATAGAGGTCACTAAAACATTAAAAGATTAAATGCCGATAACTACTCGCTGGACAAACCTTAATTGTTTTATGACCCTTCGCGCAGAACTCTTCATTGACAATTTAGAAAGAAAATTCGGATTGCCAACACACAAACAGAATGTCTCATATCGAGAATATTCCACATTGAACATGAAGAAAATTAATTATTTTTAATAATATGTAGAAATCTCCACTTTCACCTGAAGACGGTTGTGAGACCAGAAACACGTGTCGTGAAATTATGTAAAACAAAGTATAATATTTTTCTCAATAAATCCACATTACAACTAAAAAAACGTTTGCGGCACCCTTCTTTTTTAATATATATATATATATATATATATATATATATATATATATATATATATATGTGTGTGTGTGTGTGTGTGTGTGTGTGTGTGTGTGTGTGTGGAGAGAGAAAGAGGTATGATGATGAAGAGAAAAAAGAAATTTTATAAAATAAAATCGTAATATTTTAAGAATTCAGCATTCTTTTCTCTAAGAAATATTGAGGCACGAATATATATATATATATATATATATATATATATATATATATATATGTGTGTGTGTGTGTATATATATATATATATATATATATATATATATATATATATATATATATATATGTATATGTACATGTAAATATATATATATATATATATAAAAAAAAAGAAAGAACAGTAAGATATATAATCCGGTGTTCTTATAGGTATTTTTATTTTTTACAGAATAGTGCTCGATGTAAAGTTACAGAGCATTAATATTATAAATTAATTGATAATATGTTTTTCCGCTACACAGTTCTAACCATGTTTCAAAAATGGAAGCTAAAAGCCACGAATTGAATTTTGCAATTAAATTAAAGACATTAGTTCCATTTCATCCTCAAGCGAATTTTGGAGTAACATTTAAAATTACTGGGTTTTAAAGACACAGCTAAAATCACGTTTCCATGGTTACAGATAAATCTACTTCAACTGGACAAGGGGTGTCTGGGTTTTCCTTATGTCTGCATCATTGTATCGGTTATTAGCTACATTTTTGTAAGGGGTAGGGATGTATTTTCCAATGAAAACTGACATCCATTCAATGCATGTCGCCTGGATTTTATTTTTTTTTTAATTTATTGTTAACGGCAAAAAAATTCTTACGGCATTTTTTTCTATTTGTAAATTTAAAGATTTTCGCGGGTGTTCAGATTAGAATACTTTTTATTTAACTACGATTTGAAATATTCTCATTTTTAATTTTTATTATACTATATTTTTTTTAAGAACAGTTAAATGTATTAGAATCCCTTATATTATGTAGGATTATTTTTACATCAAGTATAAGTATGTATATTAGGTTACATTTTTTATTTTATTTTATTTTAATTTTTTTTTTTTTTTTTATATTATTTAAGTAAAATTTATGACAATGACGTCAAAAATAGTTACTTAATTTCACTGATTTAGTAAACTTTTATTTTTTTTATATATATAAACCTAGTAATATATTGTTTCGCGTGTAAGTACAAAGGACATGGGTCATTCAAAAGCTTACATCTTCTGGCATTTCATATTAATTTTATTTTACTATAGGTGTTTTATTGGATTCTTTTAAGTGCGTGTAGTACTAAGTAAAAGAAGTTTAGATTAGAAATCATTTCATTTAACTACAATTTTAATTAAAACTTTAAAATATTTTCATTGTTAGTTTTAATAGACTATATTACTTTATAACAGAGGGAAATGTATTTGAAATTACTTATAGTAAGTAAAATTATTTTTCCCTATCAAAGTATATGTATATTACGATTTTTAAACTTTTATATTTAAATATTATTTAAGTAATATTTATGGCACTTACTGCAAAAATAGCTAATTCATTTATCAGATTTAGTAAACTTTATTAATTAATTAATTAATTTACTTATTTTAAATATATATAAACTTAGTAATAAAGTTTCATATGTATGTACAAAGAACATGGGTCGTTCACTGGCCTACATCATCTAGCTTTTCGTTATAATTTCATTTTTCAGTAGGTGTTTTATTGGATTCATTTAAGTGCCGGTAGTACATTTTGTTAGAGGTGTTTAGGTTAGAATACATTTTATTTAACTGCAATTTTTTAAAGATGCTTAGGTTAGAATTCGTTTTAACTACAATTTTAAATACAACTTTAAAATATTTTCACTGTTGTTCCAATAGACTTTTTTCTTTTTTTTTATTAAATTTTTAAATATTATTTAAGTAAAATTTTTGACAATGACGGCATATAACAGCTATTTAATTTCTCTGATTCAGTAAATTTTTATTTTTTATAAACTTAGTAATATATAGTTTCTCGTGTATGCACAAAGGACATGGGTCGTTTAAGGACCTACATATTCTAGCTTTTCTTATTAACTTCCATTTTACTGGAGGTGTTTTATTTGATTCATTTAGATGTCAGAAGTATTTTGAGAGAGATGTCTGATTTTTATATTTATTTATTCTAAATGAAGTTTGATGTTGGTTGAATCTTTTTTTGAATTCATGGCTAGTGCAACCTATATATATTTTTATGTTTTCAGGACTTTCAATCGAAGAGATATTGCATTGGTATACTAATGATTAAGTGCGACATTTATTTTGTAGGGGGCAATTATGAGGGTTTCTATAGTTACATAGTTTTTGTTAATTTCTATCAGTTTTTATCTTTATTTTTCCATTGTCTAAATTTTTTTGGTTTTGGTATAAGTGTTTATTTAAGATGTTAGCATTATGGTTCTTAACGATTTTTTCTAAGTTTTCTGTACAGCTATAACTCAATTTTAGTGTGTTTTTATTGAAAATAATACTTAGTTTACTTTCACTAGGAAAATGCTTGACTATTAATGCGAGGAATTTATGTCCTAATTTGTTCTTTACCATTTGGCTGTATGGGGGAGTATACCAAATAATTTTTCTACATCTGTTTTTTTTTTTGCTTTCCATTTTCATTTTTTATATAAGTTAGTTTTGGGTTTTGTAGCCACTCTTTTTAGAGCCTTATTATAGGAATTGATATGCTCATCGAAAATCTTGTCATTTGCTGAATTTGTACTAATTCGTTTACTGATAGATAACGGTATATGTTTAATTATAGATGGGGGGAGATTTGATTTAGGGTGTATATATAAAGGATTGGTGTTGTATTTTTTTATAAGGTGTGTATGTATATATATATAGTTTATGCAAAACTAGGTAATCCGTATGGGTAGACCCAAGGAGGATGATATATGTTTGAAGGGTGCTCAATGTTTTTATTAAATTATATAGATATATAAATATGTTTGAATAAATACAGATCACTTTAAGATCTGTTTTTTATTCAAACCCTGCCTCTGAGTGTTGATTTCAATTTTCACTTTTATATTTATATTTATATACGCTCTGCCTCTGATATTGAGTACTTTATCCCATAAACATAGCGCACTTTAAAACTATATTTTTACATATATATATATATATATATATCTATATATATATATATATTGACAAACTCTAAGAATGTGCATTTGTTTTTCCTTTGAATATTGATATTCTATTTAATAGGTAATTTTTGATTATTGATTATGTGTCAAACTAGAAATTTAGAAGTAACATCATGTATTGATCAATGCTTAAATTTCAGTATCTTTAAGAACACTTCTAGTTGAATACAGAAGTCTGTAACCTAATCCGAAAAACTTGTTCTGCTTGTTCGATTATAAAAATGCCTCGAACTGAATCAGAATTTTAATCACCCTATCTGGGTGCATAGTCAAAAGGTAGGATGAAACATATTACACGGTACTACACACTCTCATATACCAAACTGGTAGTTTCTCCATTAAATTTTATAGAAAAGGGTTTTCGTAACAGTACTTTATTTACGTTCATTCGAGCTGTTAATGTTTAACATTTTAGCCAGTGTTAAAAACGAGGCAATTTACATCAATTTAAGTAGTTTTCTATTTTTCACTTTCCATGTCTACACTTAGACTACTTATTGAGCCACGACCTGAATTCGCACTAGACGACATGAATAGCTTAATTCGGTAAATCTTTAAAAAGTAATAAATCTTATACCTAAAAACGAATTATCATTGAAGCAAAATAGATTAACAGACATGTTTTCACTAATTTCACTTGGAAAATTAACGGTTGCAGAGACGAGCTGTAGTTGTGTCAGTTATCTTGATCGAATCAGTTCTTTTTCATGTATTTACCGTCTTTTGGAATTGGTTCTCGAAAAGACGAAATCGCTACATTTTTTCCCCATTTATCTCCATCTTTTACAGTGTCGTCGATTCTATACTCTTATGACTTTCGAGGAGATTGCATGCACTCTTCAAGAGATTTGATTGCAAGTGTTGGCGTAATCACCGCAAAACTTAAAGTAGAGACAAAATAAGTGAATATTTTATTTTAATATTACCATTAATTCTCCTATCTTTTGAAATCGAGCATTGTAATTAAAAAGACGCCATGTCTTAAAAACGTTCACTTCCAAAATGACGCCGTCCTGGGTAAGACGTTAAACTACATCCGCGTCCTGGGTATAACGATAAACTACATCCACGTCCTGGGTAAGACGATAAACTACGTCTAACATCAAGGCCTCTGATCAGGAGGTTTTTAAGTCCGTGGAACCACCTCTTAATTGCTGATGTTCCCAGGTGCAGCCTGACCTAGGGTTGTAGCACCTGTTAAGATCCCAGCTATGGGCAAATAGTTAACTTTTTTTAAAGCCTTACGCCCCGAGCAAGGCATGAAGCCACTAGGATGCAGGGGGTTGCAGAAGATTTGGAGCGGGAGCAGAAGAAAGGACGAGGAGAGAGATAGTGGATAGATCAAGGTAACTGGAGATGTCGATTGACATTACATTTGAATAGTTGGAGATTATAGCTCTCAGGGAAACAGTAATAGAGAAGGGTGTTCCTCAGGCGGAAGGTGCGAGGTATGAAGCTATTGGAGTAGAAGAGACGTCTACATCTAAAAGTTTCTACAGTGAAAGGGTGAGAGCGGGATTCCAGCCTCGTAGGGCGATTGAATTCATGAAGTCTGGGAACCAGTGAAAGCAGCTCATCGGAGCAATTACCATGAAAGTACTTGTAAAAAAGACAGAGAGGGGCGACGGCGCGTCTGTGAGAGAGCAACTATAGACAAGATGCCAGATCAGGGCCAATTATATTACATATCCGTCTCTGGATCTTGTCAAGTAAACAGAAGGTGCACCAGACGATATATGGCAGATTCATGCAAGGGGAATGGTTGAATAAGTATCGATTCCGGGGAGAAAATTTCCTGGCGCGGCACAGAGAGCCAACTTTCCTCGCGGTGGAAGAAGCAATTGACTCAAAGTATTTGTTCCATCTCAGGTCAGCAGTCAACGTGAGACCGAGCAGACGCAGGGAGTTGCTCTCAAGAAGTTGACTATCAGACATTCTAATGGGTGGCAGGGAAGGATCTCTATGGTGATTAATAGTGAGTAGTTTAGTTTTTGAGGCGTTAAAGTTGACCAACCAATTCTTGCCCCAATTAAACCGATTAAAGGTCCATTTCAAGACTCACGGTCAGGTTAGTTTTGTCACCGACACTAGATTTGTTTTTGAGGCAGGAGTAAATTGTAGTGTCGCCCGCGTAGATGCCAACTTGGGAATCTATGATGTCAGGGAGATCGTTGATGAAGATAAGGAAAGGAGTGGGGCCAAGGATGGAGCCTTGGGGAACACCTGCGTTCGTGGGATAGGAACTGGAGGAGAATCCGTTGAGAACGACCTTCAATTCACGGTTTGACAGGAATGATTGTAATAGGTCAAACAATCGACCATAACCCTGGAGCTTGCGAAGAAGGCCGGCATGCCAAACCCTATCAAACGCTTTGGAGATGTCTAGGGCCACGGCACGAGCCTCACCGTTATTTTGAGGGGCTTGGAAGACGGTTTCAGTGATGGCCGTAAGCACATCAGCTGTAGATCGGGCGTAGCGGAAACCATATTGCTTGTCTGAGAGCAGATCATGAGATGTAAGGTGGTTAACCCCTTCGGCATTGATTAGGGCTTAGAAGACTTTGCCGAAGAGGGGTAGAAGACTAATAGGACGGTAATTAGAGGGGTCTCCAGGGTTCTCCAGAGTTCTTAAAGACAGGAACAATGGATGAGGACTTCCAGCAGTCAGGAAAACCGGATTCCTTGAGGCAGTAATTATATAGTTTAGAGAGGGCGGGCGCTAGCTCAGGCGTGCATTTCTTCAAGACAATGGCTGGTATGCCATCTCCACCACTAGCCTTGTGGGGGTCTAAATTGGAGATAATGCCGAATACCAATGACGGGGTTATGTGTAACCCGATCAATAGGGTCTCAGTTCTTAGAGGGAAGTCTGGTATGGGTACACCGGAGGAGTCGAGCGTTGAATTAAATGAGAATTTCCGAGCAAAGCATTCAACCTTGTCGGTAGAGGAGGTCAGGACCTCGAACTGGTTGAACAAAGGAGGTATGGAGGGTTTTCTAATACTTTTTTGAAAAAAATTATTACCATCAATACAATTTTGAAGGAAATATATGACCTGAAATAGATTTTTGACAAAACAAAATATTACTAGCAATAAAAAAATTATCAGCATTAAATAATACATATTCTATTCATACGTATCTATCCTAAAAATGTTGTCGGCATTAAATGACCCATTGAGATTGATATGCCGTTAAACAAAATAAACCAAACCAATCTAAACCAAAGAATACATATTCTATTCATACGAATCTATCCTAAAAATGTTGTCGGCATTAAATGACCCATTGAGGTTGATATGCCTTAAAACAAAATAAACCAAACCAATCTAAACCAAAGAATACATATTCTATTCATACGAATCTTCCCTAAAAATGTTGTTGGCATTAATTGAGGTTGATATGCCGTAAAACAAAATAAACCAAACCAAAATTTCGCTGGTCAACCGTTTACATATCGTTTCATTCAAACACACACAAACACATACGTACATTTGTCTATATTTCTGAGACGAGGTATTATGTCAGTCGGACTATTGTCCTCATCTTTGAGATTTGTCACAACGTTTCGGCCGTTATACGCTCCAGCCTTCTTCAGGTGGTTGGAATTTCGAACTGAATTATTTCGATCTGGGGTAGGATTCCACTGCCATTGTCCTCAGTTATTTTGTCGCCATATTTGGATCTAACCAACTGTTGTCCTTGAGGACCGTTGAACGTATTATAAACCCGGCATCATTTTTACCAGTGGCTCATATTGCAATTTTGCTGTTATCATTGAAGTTTACCATGAACAACTTTTATTGCTTTTCTCTGGAATACTGGTTCCCATATTGTATTGAGGAATTGGTCAGTATTCTACAACGCAACAACTACCCTGGGTACATGGCAGCAGCCCCAAAACTGGGATAGGCGGGTACAAGAGGAGGAGGAGGAGGAGGACAACAACACTCAGAAAACAGTCTGCCTGCCTTATGAAGGGGTTTGAAAATACAAAGGATCTGCGGTCCATATAACATCAGGACAACTTTCAAAAGCGTCTCTTCGCTAATTATCTCTCTCTGAGAAAGTTAAAGACTCCACATGCCTTAACCAGGAATTGAAACAGAAAGCTGTAACCTCAGGCGGCTGACCACATATGGGATCTGGGTCACTGAGCAGGGAAACCAACGTCTTTATCCACTGTGCCATGAGCCCTTGAGTGAAATAAATCCTAATGAGGCCAGAGAAAAGCAATGATCAAAGTTGCAATATGAACTCTGAAAGACATGCAATTATAAACTGGTAAAAATGATGAAAAATATTTAAATAAATTAGGAAATATTATAATGTTTTCAGCATCAATTTTGGAGAACCAGAGGGAAAATTATCAGAGTGATAACTGACATCCATCAAACATTGGAATTTTACCCCAGTGATGTAAAGGGTTCATTGCACCTGAAGATGTCTGACAAATTGACCATAGTCCGACATGTGTACATGAGTTATGTTATATGTAAATTTTAAGCATTTAATGTATTTTTATCCGGCGTTATTTCATATAAACATTATATAGTGAAATTAATGTCTAGCGGCTTAGAGTTCGTAAGTTTTAATTAAGAAGATATATCACTTGACAGAAATCGAACCTGTCTTGCCATTCAAGATGAGAAACCAAAATCAATCTTTGCTGCGATGGTTTCCCGTAGCTTAATGATAACACATGTGTGACTTGAAAGTATTTTCCAGATTCAAAACAGAATACGTGTTTGATTTTTATTCAGGCACATTGACTTTCACAGACTTTCGATCTCAACGTTTGTGGATAATTTTGAAGTCCAATAAATAAATAATTTAAAAAATCACAGTTAATCGCCAAATAAAATGTTTATTGCAATAAGATAAAGGTTCATATCTGTGTAGAGATGGCAACACAATTACAAGAAACACCAAGTAATAAAAATCAATTCATTATTTAAATAAAAGCGAACTAAAAATACTCACCCACCGAGCGAGATGAACATGCATCAGATTCACGTGTATACTGACGATCATCTCCACGATGCGGATCGTCAACAAGTTTTTGTTATTGCAGAGCCGGTAGTGGTTTCTTTATAAACGATGCTCCAGATGAATCAAATTGGATAAAAACAGGGAAGTTATATATTTGATGACAGGATTTAAATATTTTGTCGATTATCGTGGGTCATGTAAGAGAGAGCAGATCCATCCAAGAACAGAGATGATCAATTTCTTTTATATTCCTTCCAAATATAAAACATCTTATTCCTCTGTGTATCATGTCGCTTCAAAACATGGTCAATCACAGCTCGCCACAACTTTTCTCCTTTGTAGCCCTTAGTAAAGTTAGTCTTTTTATTATCACTCTTAATACCTGTTCTGTCGACCATTTACACAGTCTTTAGGTTGCATATGTTCTGCTTCCTACTGACCATCCTGCTTTCAATATGTACTGTAAGTGTCAATTTTTCTAAGTCATCTTTCCTCATGTACTCGAGAAATATCAACTGTCTCTGATTGTAAGTATAAGTGTACCTTTTGTTTCCATTTTTTCTAAAACTTCGTCGTTGCTCACATAGTATTCTCAGCATCCTTCTGTAGAACCACATTTCTCTTCCTTCAGTATTGTTCCGTATTCACCTATAGGAGGACCGAAATTACATAAAAAATTAAGTACACTTTTCTATATTTGTAATTTTCTCGTTCTTTAATAATTTACTTAGCTTTTAGAAGGCATTTTTCGCTACCCCAAGGAACATTCGAATTTTGATGTCACATATTCACTCCTCTGTTAAGAGACTTCTTAGAAATTAAAATCTTTGTACTCGGTTGATTTTCGTAACTCCAATTTTTAATTCTCATGAGGTGTTGTTCCTTTTGCTTCCAACCATATATTCTGTCTTTTCATTTGTAGAATAACCCTTTCTTCGCCTTTTCCTTTAGTAAATTTTGTAGGTCTACATGTCGTTATATTTCTTTGTCTCCCATCAAAATTGTGTCAGTTGTATATCTAACGTTGTTAAGGTTATGGCTCCAACAATAAATCTAACTCCTACTGAATTACTTCACTTGATAATACAATGTTTCCCCCGCTTTTTGCGAATGCTAGTTATGCTTTTAATCCAAATGTTTACAAACTGTTTATGTAATTCAAAATAAGGGTCCACTTTAGGCGAGGATTTCAATTCTTAAATTTGGCATTAACCCTCGTAAGGATCGAACCTGTAATTTCACTTCATTTCTGTATTAGAATCAGGCTGAGAGCCGTAATTCCTTATTTACATCATCGAATGCATTGTGAGACACTCGCCGCTTTATCATATTGTGTCTCCGCTATTTCTTGACTGGAGAGATGTGCTTTTCTATAATTGAGAATTCCAAGACCCGGAGGCGATTTGGCTTGAAGATAACATTTACTATTTGAATCCAAGCGACCGTTTGCATATATGGCCTCCGAATAACAAGATGCGTAATGTGCTATAGGGGAAAACACGAAAGCTCAAGACATTTACACTCGCAATTTCCTGGTCTTAAATAAACGAAATTTACTATATACATAAGTTCGCTTGCATATAAGTTTGGCTCTTTTTTTTTACTCTAGTTTATCGACAAAGAAAAAATGTTTAGAAGAAATTATTCAGAAAATCTGTATATAGTAAGTAAATAAATGGAAATAAAATATAGAACCAACACTTTTGCACACTTTCGCTACCCCCTCTCATTCACATACTCACGCATGCGTACGTGCGCGCACGCACACACACACACACACACACATATATATATATATTATAATTATTTAAAAAAAAATATGATTCCTTCGCTACATAAGAGTTCTCGTGTTTCAAAAACGAGAGCCGAAGCCATCAATATAATTATTAAAATTAAATTGGGCAAAATGCAAAATAAAAGAACGCATAATTAGCACCAAGAAGAGACAGTTGAAATTTTTGGGCACATAATGAAGAAAGAGGCTTGGACAATTTTGTACTCAGAGGACAGGATGAAAGCAAGTGGTACAGAGGAAAAGAACGGATAAAGGTTGAGAAGAGATAACGAAAAGACGGAAATTATTAAGAGCTACAAAGGGACAAGGCATATAGAAAAAGAAGGCGAATAGTAACAACATTTTCGTAATTGAATTGAATTCTTTTTCTCAACCTCTTTCTTTCCATTTCTCTTTTCTCGTTACACACGCGCGCACACACGCGCGCGCGCACACACACACATATATATATATATATATATATATATATATATATATATATATATATATGGGGTGCGACGGATAAATTGTCTAAATTACGCAAAAATGAAAATAACACTGACATCTCATTTTAACAGGTATGTTTACCAAAATTACACAAAAACATCTTGAAATACTAAAGAGTACATTTATTTAATAAAATCGCCATTGGTTTGAACCATGGCCTCTAGACAACTTCGGAATCTCCTGCACCTCTCCTGGAAGTTTTTCTTGTTTAAGTTGGTGAATGCTGCCAAAATCCTTGCCCGCGGTTCATCTTTGTGTTACAAAACTCCACACCCCACATAATAATGAAGGGGTTGCAGTGGCCAGATGTAATAGGTGCAGTCGTTGTAGAAATTGTCTGACAGCTATGACTGTGTTCTTCTTCTTGTGTGGCATTGTGCAGAGTCCTATTGACAGACACAGGGTCTTCCAAACAGCCACTCTCTTGAGCCAGGGCAGAAGCTACCTCCTCAACTCATTTGATGTAGGCCTCCATGTTGAGTCAGAGGCTCCTGATCAGCATTAGACATATAACTCTTTCCGAATCCTCTGCACTGATCGTAGATTGACACCCTTGCCCACTGAAATGTTCGTATTGGACCTTCTGGCGCGAATGCCAAGCAGTACAGCATACCTTTTCCAAATTTCTGATGCAGTGATTTTCCAGCTGATCCTATTATACTGTGCAATCAAAAACAAACAACGCGTATCCGAAAAATTAAATAATATAAAATGGCGATTTATATTTTATGTTTACACATAGCTCTCTCTCTTTCTCTCTCTCTCTCTTTATATATTTATAAGCAATCAGCAAATTAAAAACTGCTACCGTCAAAATAATAGTTAGAATAAACTACAGTAATCAACACCAAAATTGAATAAATAGCTTTAATTATCTTCCCAAAACTAAACAAAACTATTAAATAAGAGACACAAACAAATCTTTACTACGTTAATCAAATACCGATTAAAATAAATATATAAGATAAGAAATAAAAATAATAAGTAAAAAATAAATAAAAACAAGCAAAATGATTTAACCCAAATAAATAAGCAACTTCCGGCAAAATAACCGCCAAAATAGACTACCCACAATGCACCACTGACCCGTATATATAAATAGCCGAGAAAAAAAAAAAAACAGCACCCGTGGTCTGACGATTGCGTCTAGTATGAAACACTCTGTCGCCTCTAATTGTTGACCTCAATGTTCACTCTTATATATATATATATATATATATATATATATATATATATATATATATATATATATATATATATAAAGATAAATAGATAGATAGATAGATAGATAGATAGACAGACAGATAAACAGATAGAAAGATACAAGATGTGATCACAAAGTATCCGGACAGGTGCTATTGTAAGAAAACTACAACACATATCAATAAAGCATTTAGTCTCCTACGCAGTCTACTTCAAAAGTGACACACTTCATTCAGCTTTGTTTCCATCAATGGAAACATTTCTGGAATTCCTTTTCTGGAATACCGAACAGCTATATCGTCGCATTCTCTTGGATTTCTTCGATGTCTTGAAATCTTGTTCCTTTAGGAGGGATTTGATTTGTAATAGTGTAAAATCACAATGGACTAAATCTGGGGAATATGACTGTTATCGGACCTGGGGAATATTGTTCTTGGCTAATAACTGCTGCATAAGCCATGGTCATAGATAGAAAACTCATGTGGTGTGATAAGACGACCACACTCTACACATTTTCCTTCCAAGCATTGCTATAAATAATGGAAGCAAGCGAGAACATTATAACTTTCCGCGACAGAGGTTCAACCTCAATCTGTACCAAGCGACTGCACTTTGCATACTTTATCTCCGTTACCATAGCAACAGTTCTGATATGATAGTTTTGGATTAGATCTGATCTGATATATATATATATATATATATATATATATATATATATATATATATATATAATAAAAAGAACTGCTCCAACGTGCAAATTTTCAGGAAAACACCTGAGACATTACTCTATTTATTGAACAATTTAGTTCATGCCACATTGACAGATAAACTCCTACAACAAAAAAAAATGCACTCTCTTAGATTAAAAAAAAAATATATCGACCTTAGCGTTGCGACTGCATGCACCAAAGGTTTGTATCTGTTACTCCCGTTAATATCAATAACACATTTAAAAAAAAATCGATTCGCATAATATTTTTCGTCTCGGATGCTACCTGAATTTTACCAAAAACAAAATAATTTCCATACCTGAAGATGACGGAATGTACAGTCGAAAGTACTTTCGTATTAAAGAAAGACCTTATACATCTTACAAGGATCATAACATTCATCGAGTGATTTGTAGTTTAATGCACTTTTAAAATTTTGTTAGCGAAGGGATTTTGCCATTTTATATCATTAAATTTACTACTAATTAACTTTTTGTATGAATGATTTATTGTAATATATATATATATATATATATATATATATATATATATATATATATATATATATATATAGCTTGGATAAACTATATAATTTCCTTCGTGTCCTGCATGTAAGAATGTTCTGCTGAGGCAGATTTTTCTTCAAGAACTGTCAATTTGTGGAACAGACACCCGCGGTAGTACTTCCATGAATACATCAATCTTGAGCTTCTCAAGTCAAGGATTAATCGCTATCAACAAACATTATCTTAGTTGTTTCCATATTTTATCACTTTCTTTTATATACCCTACGTCATTCATTATTAAAATTTCCACTGCAACACTCCATTGTATGTGACTCTTGAATACGGTAAAAAATTGCAAAATAAAAAATATTCTGGGAGAATATTTAATGTGTAAAACATGTAAATAAGTTTCAGCTTGGCCAGAACTCAAAAGAATGCGCCAGTTCCGAAAATCGTTTCTGATTGCTGCTTTGAAGTTTAGCCATTAAACTTTCCATGTTTTAAGGGCCCATCAATTTTGTCAAGGTTAACAATAAAGGTGGATAAAACAGCGAAAAGTGTTGAAAATAAAATTGTTGCTACTGCTGCTGCTACTAGTGTTTCATATTCTACTTTCTGTCCTAATGCAGTTTAATCTATTCCCACAAAGCATAATCTGACTCATCCTTCATGCAACGCCATATTTCACACCAATCTCACATTAGATTTTGAAACTTTCTCCGGCTTTTCCTTTTATCTTCTTTCAATCGAATATGCCCATAATCTGACACGTCACTTCGTTTGGAATTTTGCCGCACAAAATGGAAACTGAAGCAACGCCATCGACTATTCACGTTTTCTCATTTGAAATGCAATATTCTTTATCGAGTTTCCATCCGTTCTTCCATTTGCACCGTCTTATTACGCATAAGAAAACAATCTTCTAATAACGGAAATTGGCCTTTATTCCAGAAGATACGTTAAGAAACGATATCGCTATAATAATTGCCAACAGTTGAAATGCATTTATTTCTTCACACGCGCGAAATCGTAAATTTGTATATATTATTGCCTGTTACATTTTAATGCAAATTAGAAATATAAAAAAAAAATGTAAATTTAAATTTCAAAGAATGTAAGCTGGAAATTATGAAAACTAGTTGGATGCTTAAATTTTTAATTTCCTTGTTTCGCTCTTTGGTAAAAAAAATCTGAATAAAAAGAACGTTACTATGGCAACCCCACTACTTGTGGTTAATTTAAAAAAATGGCATTTAAAAAAATTAAAAATAAATATCTGTGAAGATGGTAAAATTTAAATATAATGATTTGTTATCGAAATATAAATAAAATATTTTGAGGAGAAAATTAAAATGCTTGATATTCAAAAGAGACAATAAAAATCAGTTACAATTGTGTCGGGAACATGGCGCAAGTAATAAAAAAGCACAACAAAACACCAGCAAAACCAAACCCACCTTTAACAAGATATCAAAAAACCAATGCCCCTTAGATATTAATTGCTTGCAAAACAATATAATTTACCAATCAATTGCACAATCAGCAGGTAACGAAGAAATATATAGTTAGGAGTAACTGAAAGACACTACAGAGAAATTAATCAAACAAAACATTATTTACAAATAGTAAAAACGAAGACAGCACAATACTTTCTAAATATATATGGGATATTCAAAACAAACTAGAAAATGTAACCCTAAAATATCAGAAAAATAAGGTAAACAGCATTAGCCTACAACAATAAACAAAAATATATATGCTATCTGAAAGAGAAAATACCTATAATCACCATCACTGACCAAGAGAAATAACTAAATAAATATGCAACGCAGATAATGTAACATTCTTTACATAAAGCGAATACTTTAAACTAAATAAATAAGATAAGCAAGGTCGGAGAAAAAAAAAAGAAAACAATAAACAAATAATCAAAAGAGAAATAAATAAAAAAATATGTAAATAAACAAATCAACAGATTACGAATGCATACATAAACTCAAGAAGATATAATAAGAATAATCAAAAAAACATAGTAATAAGTAAACAATAAGTAAAAAGATAACAAACAATATTAAAAAAATAATTACATTAAATGTCTTCGGATTCACAATTATCCCTACTCTAGAGTAATTTTCAGCAAACGTTACCGTCTACCAAATAAGTGTTAGCATAATACAATAAACATTATTGCCCATAATGCACTATTGCTTAGCGTATATAGTCGTGCCAAAACACAACACATATTATATTACATTATTCGGACTATTGTCCTCATCTTTGTCGCCATATGTATTAAAACGTTTCGGCCTTTGAGTATATGTCTATATTTCTGAGATGAGGTATTATGTACACTATTTACATTATTCGGACTATTGTCCTCATCTTTGTTGCCATATTTATTTAAACGTTTCGGCCTTTCAGTATATGTCTATATTTCTGAGATGAGGTATTATGTACACTATTTACATTATTCGGACTATTGTCCTCATCTTTGTTGCCATATTTATTTAAACGTTTCGGCCTTTCAGTATATGTCTATATTTCTGAGATGAGGTATTATACACTATTTACATTATTCGGACTATTGTCCTCATCTTTTTGCCATATTTATTTAAACGTTTCGGCCTTTCAGTATATGTCTATATTTCTGAGATGAGGTATTATGTACACTATTTACATTATTCGGACTATTGTCCTCATCTTTGTCGCCATATTTATCACAACGTTTCGGCCTTTCAGTATCTGTCTATATTTCTGAGATGAGGTATTATGTACACTATTTACATTATTCGGACTATTGTCCTCATCTTTGTTGCCATATTTATTTAAACGTTTCGGCCTTTCAGTATATGTCTATATTTCTGAGATGAGGTATTATTTATTTACATTATTCGGACTATTGTCCTCATCTTTGTTGCCATATTTATTAAAACGTTTCGGCCTTTGAGTATATGTCTATATTTCTGAGATGAGGTATTATGTACATTATTTACATTATTCGGACTATTGTCCTCATCTTTGTTGCCATATTTATTTAAACGTTTCGGCCTTTCAGTATATGTCTATATTTCTGAGATGAGGTATTATGTACACTATTTACATTATTCGGACTATTGTCCTCATCTTTGTCGCCATATTTATCACAACGTTTCGGCCTTTCAGTATCTGTCTATATTTCTGAGATGAGGTATTATGTACACTATTTACATTATTCGGACTATTGTCCTCATCTTTGTTGCCATATTTATTTAAACGTTTCGGCCTTTCAGTATATGTCTATATTTCTGAGATGAGGTATTATGTACACTATTTACATTATTCGGACTATTGTCCTCATCTTTGTTGCCATATTTATTAAAACGTTTCGGCCTTTGAGTATATGTCTATATTTCTGAGATGAGGTATTATGTACACTATTTACATTATTCGGACTATTGTCCTCATCTTTGTTGCCATATTTATTTAAACGTTTCGGCCTTTCAGTATATGTCTATATTTTGAGATGAGGTATTATGTACACTATTTACATTATTCGGACTATTGTCCTCATCTTTGTCGCCATATTTATCACAACGTTTCGGCCTTTCAGTATCTGTCTATACTGAGATTATTATGTACACTATTTACATTATTCGGACTATTGTCCTCATCTTTGTTGCCATATTTATTTAAACGTTTCGGCCTTTCAGTATATGTCTATATTTCTGAGATGAGGTATTATGTACACTATTTACATTATTCGGACTATTGTCCTCATCTTTGTCGCCATATTTATCACAACGTTTCGGCCTTTCAGTATCTGTCTATATTTCTGAGATGAGGTATTATGTACACTATTTACATTATTCGGACTATTGTCCTCATCTTTGTTGCCATATTTATTTAAACGTTTCGGCCTTTCAGCATATGTCTATATTTCTGAGATGAGGTATTATGTACACTATTTACATTATTCGACTATTGTCCTCATCTTTGTCGCCATATTTATTCACAACGTTTCGGCCTTTGAGTATATGTCTATATTTCTGAGATGAGGTATTATGTACACTATTTACATTATTCGGACTATTGTCCTCATCTTTGTCGCCATATTTATTACAACGTTTCGGCCTTTCAGTATCTGTGTATATTTCTGAGATGGAGTATTATATACAGTTTTTACATTATTCGGACTATTGTCCTCATCTATGTCGCCATGTTTATTACAACGTTTCGGCCTCTCAGTATCTGTCTATATTTCTGCGATGAAGTATTATGTACACTATTTACATGATTTGGACTATTGTCCTCATCTTTGTTGTCATATTTATTACAACGCTTCGGCCGTTGTACGCTCCGGCCGTTGTACGCTCCGAACTTCTTCAGGTGATTGGAACGTCGAAACTGAACCCTTTATTTCGCTCACTAGGGTAGACCGTTCCAGTTTCACGTGCCATGTTTAATGGATGTCAGTTATCAGATATCTCCTGTCAATTCCCTTCTCCAAGTTCTCCACTGCCTTAACCGGGTATTGAACTCACACTCACACTCTTTGGGTCCTGTTACTGGATCTAACTAAAGCCTTTATCCAGTGTTCCATGTGCCGAAACGTTGTAATAAATATGGCGACAAAGATGAGGACAATAGTCCGAATAATGTAAATAGTGTACATAATACCTCATCTCAGAAATATAGACAGATACAACATACATTGACAGGTATTTCATTCAGTTACGAAACCGACTCTCGTCACTTTGTGTTGACTTCACTGTCCACTTTTAAATATATGTACATATATATGTGTAGCATTTACGCCGCTGTGTTTAATACTCCTCTCCTACTCGTGTTATTTCTATTTTGATTATGGTTCATGATGACATTCAAGGCTAAATAGTGCAATGACTTGTCTTTTCCTTTAGCATCGGGGATGTTGAATTGATTCCGTCCGTCTTCTCAGCCCACTTGTAAAGTCATTGACCTTTGAGGCGCAGATTCTAGACCCAGACCTGTACCTGGCCAATGGCCACTTGGCACAAGTGCGTTGTGGGAGAAGCGTTTCCCTTTACAGGTCGGAAAAGAAATCCTTCCGGTCGCCCTCACACAGGAGGGTCGACCGCTACACTGAGAAATTATATCTGATTAGAAAATACATACATTTTCCATTTTATTTGCGTTTTAGGTACAGCAATAAAGCTAACAGAAATAGAGTTCAGAAAGTCTCAATGAGATGTACGTTTCTCAAATAGGGTAATTCACATCTGTTTTGCGCTGATGGTTTCCTGTAGTTTAATGGTAAAGCACATTTGGCTTTAAAGTAGTTTCTTAGATTGAAAAAAGTAATTTTTTTTGTTGCGTGGCAGATTGTTATGTCTAAGCAATTAGGCATCAATTTCACTTTTGAATCCTGCTTTAATATATATATATATATATATATATATATATATATATATATATATATATGAATGATGAAGAAGCTATTCATACAAATAATTAAATAGCAATGTTAACGTGATTAATGGCGAAATCACTTCACTAACAAGACTTAATGAGACATTAACTTACTATCAATACCTTGAATAATATGATTCTTATATTCGAGTAAATGTCAGCTGTAATCCATATGACGGATTCTTAAAACAATAAGAAGAAATATGTCGACCGAAATATTTCTTTTTTAAATTATGTTATTATTTCAGATGACAATTTGAAATTGTTGAAAGTACCCGGCATGTGTCTTCCATCTGACATCTACTGGAAAATAAGGATCATATTATTCAAAGAATTGATAGTAAGTTAACTGATAGTAAGTTAATCACTTCTCCGTAAACATTGCTATTTAATTTTTGTATAAATTGTTTCATGAGCTGCACAATATATATATATATATATATATATATATATATATATATATATATATATATATATATATATATATATATATGGGGAGTAATTGAATCTGACCAGAAAACAAAACATCAATTCGTTTGCGTAAAACGGCTTTTTGATTGAGTCGAGAAACTTTTAGTTGAACCTGACTAAATGGTTTTTTATTCCCTAAATGCTAAATCACTTCAAGACAACGTTTCTGACAAGCGACTATATAAAAAAGCAAAATTCCGAAATTCCACGGTTTGATGTCTTTCGCGTACGGCATCTAGCAGATATATATATATACGTGTGTGCGTGTATGTGTGTGTGTGTGTTTATGTATGTGTGCGTGTGTGTGTATTATCTTAGCAAAGGAGTTTGTTTAGATAAATATTACCTTTAACCCCTGCAGACCTTTCGCCCTTCGGGTAAGAGCTGGGGTCATTACCCGACATATTCCTACGGGCATGCCATTCATTATGCAATATTGATTTCTATGTTCTCAGTGTTTACATCTGGATACAATTTAAACAGTATAAGAACACACCAAAGATACTCAAGCAAAAGCTCATTTAATAACAAAAAAATATGTAAACAAAACAACGCTTTCAAAGCCAACTCAGTAACACAAACCTGATGATAAAACCACCACACGAAATAATAATAATAATAATAATAATAATAATAATAAACGCCTCAGTCACCGCAACGTTTGTCTTGAGGAGAAAATAGTGATAATCGTCTTTCCAGAACAAGATAAACTACCAAATAAAAGACTAGGACATTTTGAATTTCAGACACGAAAACAAATTCCTTCATCAATACCTTGGCCAACAATACTAAATAAAATACTATAACCTATATGTAAAGTAAATTTCAAAACTTGCGACCAAACAAAAATACCCAAAATAAAAAAAATATCTTCGTTTACCGTGGTTGGGTAGAGTTAGTGAGTCCTTCGCCAATAAATAATAAAATAAAAATATATATTAAAAAAATTCATCTATAAATAATACCAATACATAACCATAAGTATTATAACTAAACAAAGAACTGGGGTTAGTCGGTTTCCACATTTCGCCTCTTTCCCTAATAATATAGAGCTTGCTGAAGAATTAGTGACACTTGGTCTGAAGATCCTATTGAGGCTTGATATAATCAGCATGCGTTATTAATTGTTGTCACTATTCTTTATATCTAATATAAACGATCGCCTTTGAAAGAAATTCTGAGTAGATTTTTTATTATGCAGTGTCGCTGGTTAGTATGATTATTCTGCCTTGGTCATTTCGATTTAGATATCGTATTTGATGACACCTCCCTATCATTTTAGAAATTTCTAGGGTAGATTTACCTTTTGAGAGTTCTGAGGTGATAGTTTTCTTTTCAGCATCACTTAAACTGATTTTACGGCCCATCTTTTCACTAAATTCTTACACTTTTTTAATAATTTGGCACGCTCAAATCACCGTGATGATAACAAATATGGCGCCAATTTGTTTAAATTGCGCAGGTCAGTACGAAAGTTTCAGTGATTGCGCAGCGCAGTGTTGCCAACATTGTGTGAAAATTTTGTGTGAATTGATTCGACGGTTTTTGAAATATTAGAAAAAAACGTTATCTCGATAATAATTTGGCACGCACTGTATATATACTTGTTTTTCTATCAGTTTTCTTTTTTTATATATTAGGTAGTATTATTTTTAGGTGTTACATTTTGCCTCTTACATTTTACCATTTTTATTTACATATCTATTTTAATAGCATGTTTGAATTCGTTTACTAACACTTTCAAATTTGAATATTTCTTTGTGTGTATATGTGCGTGTCTTTATCAATGTATGCATGTAAAATCGCTTATATGTGACTTCCATTGTAATTTTGTAAATTGGTAAATTTTAATTTTTAATTTTATAGTAAAATTTAATATTAATTAGTTAGAATGATTTCTATTTTAGTCAAACCCGAACATTAAAGCATTAATTATTATAACCAAGGTTCGTTGTCAAGTTTTTGAATTCTCATATATTTGTATTTTGATTGGTCATTTTTGAATTCTCATCTACTTGTATTTTGATTGGTCATTTTTGAATTCTCATCTACTTGTATTTTGATTGGTAATTGCAGCTTATGTAACAGCGTTTCTCCTATCGAGGGGTGTTTGGTCGATTTGAATCTTTTAAAATCCTTTATTCTACATTCAACACCATCACTTGATATGACAGCAGAAGTGTTGAAACAAAATGGCGATTTTTGTAGTGATTTTATAACATATTTATGTTATAATTTTCGAATAAATAATTGTATTTGCTCTACTCTGTACTGAGCACTCTTTTAAGAATAGTAATTGTTGGTTATTGGAATTTATTCCGTATACCAATTCGATATATATATATATATATATATATATATATATATATATATATATATATATATATATATATAATATATATATATATATATATATATATATATATATATATATATATATATATAATATATATATATATATTTATATAAATAAATATATATATCATGGAATATTAGTATTTGAGCTGTTTATATTATTATATATATATATATATATATATATATATATATATATATATATATATATATATATACACGAATACAGGGTTGTTATAGATGGAATAAAATTCCAGTAGCCAAAATACTATTTTAAAAAGTGCTCAATAAAAAGTAGAGCACAGAATATTTATTTAAAAATAATAACATAAGTATGTTATAAAATCGCTACAAATATAGCCATTTTTTTCAACGAAGTGTTGAGACAAAATTGCTATATGTTAAATATATATATATATATATGTATATATATATATATATATATATATATATATATAATTTGTAGATTTATAAGCTTTTTCCTCGCATGATAAGCACAAATATTTTTCTACAAAGGTGGCGAAGTTATAAGGCCTATATTTTCTTGTACTTAGATTTTAACAAAGAATACAATAGAATGTGACATGTTGTCATCTAATTCAATTCTCATCCATTTTTGCAAAATTCTTTGAATAGAATCAATACCGAATATAAATTATATTTTCCTTCTTTGTTTACTGACAACTCCTCGAGGTCTAGCTACCTTCTTCTTAATGCAATCTCCAAGCACGTCAGTAAACATAGTTCTTGCCTTCGAAGACAAGCTATATTTCGTTAATACTGCTTTCTTAAAATGATAATCTATGAAATTTCCCTTAAGACAAAAGTTAAAAGTTTCTCTCTTTTATATACATAAGTATTTGCTAAAACAAACATTCCATGCAAATCATTATATGCTTAAAAACCACCTTTCGCAATGTTTTCTTTTATCTTCACCTGGAATAATGGCCGGTTCCATCTTGGGCTCGAGAAAGTGATTGACTCTTACTGCCTTGCTCTATCTTTAAAATTGTCAGATGAGACCAGAAATAGGTTATTATTGCCAATCTCTCGGCTGGTGCTGCCCAGTTCACACTGTCTGACCATGACAAGTTTAAAAGCGATTACACGCACTTGTAAAATACATTTCTTACCTCCTCCTTCTCCCTTAAAATAAAATCTAATTCAGTAGGCTCTACGTCGATTGTCTCTTTGACATTGTTTTGGGTGAGCAATAGCCTACAAATTTACAGAAAACAGAAATATACAGAAATATATAGTAGCCGACAGGAGAACGACGGCAGTTAAGAGGTGTCGCCATGTTTCTCAAAATTTCCAATCACCCGATCATTGCATACATTTATGAAACCCTCAGTATCTGTCTATAATAATTTTATAAGTTATTATATAGACAAAGAACACTAATGGAAAATTCGTAAACTTAAGGAATCAGCACAGATGCTAGGCCACAAAAATCTCCTGAGCCGACCAAGCATAGAAATGAATACAATATGGGAACCAGTAATAAGGAGTGCCAGAGAAAAGCGATAATAACAACAAAAATTTCATTATAATCTCTGGTAAAAACATGTAATGATAACAGCAAAAATTGCAATCGGAGCACTGGTAAAAAATGGTTGCTGAAGACATTAGATTTAAAATACCCAGAAATTCATAGACAGGTGCCCTCAAGGTCACATGGCACAGTGGATAAAGGTGTTAGTTAGATCCAGTAACAGGACCCAAAGAGTGTGAGTTTAATACCCGGTTAAGGCAGTGGATAACTTGGAGAGGGTAATTAACAGGAGATAACTGATAACTGACATCCATTAAAACATGGCACGTGCAACTAGAACAGTCTACCCCAGTGAACGAAATAAAGGGTTCAGTTCGACATTCCAACCACCTGAAGAAGGCCGGAGCGTACAACGGTCGAAACGTTGTAACAAATATGGTGAGGACAATAGTCCGAATAATGTAAATAATTTATGAAACCCGGGGAGTACCTTTCATTGGTCTTGGGGTCCGTTACTGCAGTAGATTCTTGGTGACACCCAAATAGTAAGATGACATTGGGTTTACAGTGAGATTTTCATGACAAACTGGTAAAAGTTGTACTAACGCAAATAGCGATGTTACTAGAATTTTTTTACGTTCTCGAAGAGAGGTGATCATCTCATAATTTAAGAACTTTGGTCAACATCTTTTTGCAATACATCCGGTCACGTCATCCAAAATGAGCTAAATGTAGCCGTCGTGAGTATGACGATAAACTACATCTGCATCTTGGGTAAAACGATAAACTACGTCCAGCGGTAAAGCGTCTGATCAGGAGGTTTTGAGAAGCGTGGAACCATCTCTTAATTGCTGGTGTTCCCAGGTCGACTCTGACCCGAAGTTGTAGCACCTAACAGGTTCCCAGCTATGGGCACATAGTTATCCCGCAAAACACTATGAATGCTTAAAAATAGGTTTTAATGCCAGCAGTACTTTTTGGGAAAACATTACCAGCACTAAACTTTTGAAAAAAAATATTACCAGCAATAAAAATCGTGTCGGCATTAAATAACCCACTGAGGTTGATATGCCGTAAAACAAAACAAACCAAACCAAACCAAACCAAGCTAGATTTAGTACAGATCTTCCTACATGGATGAGGATATTTTTATTCTCCAAAACATTAAACATGTGGTGAATGAAAACACACCCTCTCCCATGGATTTTTATCGCTCCAGAAGTTCATAAAGTGTTATCCTATTCATGGGAGTTTATTAGGTTCTCTGATAGATCTACTCTAGGTACATTTGATGACTCTGCGTATGAAGGTTGTAAGACGATCTTGATAAAGCTCAGGAAAGTAATCTTGTTCACACAATAAGAAGAATTAGGTTATCATCAGATCCTGTTGTAAACCATCAACGGAACCGAAACAGAATAGTCTGCAAATTCTGACAGTCAGTCGGAAATTCTAATCGATCATTTCATTCTGGGAAATCTACGGCTACTAAGTATGATGCCTTTGGCAATGGTCGGCTGATTTTGTAACTACTTTTGATTCTCTTGTTAAATGTGAACTTACATTATTATCTAATGTAAAAATAATATATGTTGCGTTATTATTTTCAATTCAATCGTCATTGATAATTTCCTGTCCAGTCAGATCATTGTACCTTTTTATTTCTATGTTTGGGTTTATTTTGCTATCAGACCAGGATGCCGTAATTCTCCATGTTTAATTTGGATTAATCAAAGATTGAAAAACTATTTAAAATATTGGATTCATACACAACAGAGCTGCTTTGCATTTTCATTTTAAGGTAAGCAGTGTATTACGAGACTGCAGGATTTCTTTGGTAACAAAGAGAAGAGTTGTTAGGTGACATCTGTCCTTTACGGCAGCGAATGTTGGACGGTCTCCTCAAAGATGAAGAATAGACTCGAGTTAACGGAGGTATGTATCTGCAGAAGGATGCTAAGGATATCATGGACCGAGCGTGTGAGCAACGATGTGGTTTTGGAGAGAATGCAAACAAGGACGTAACTTATATTTAACATCAGGAAGAGGCAGCTGAAACTTCTGGGACACTTAATGAGAAAGGAGGGCTTGAAGAATCTGATACACGCAGATCAAATAGAGAGATAATGGAAAGCAACTTATGACATACCTCGCGGGCTTATGCAAGTGGATGACAGAACATGGCCTTGGAGAAGTAGCAAAGGGAGAGAACTTATTGAGAACTACAAGGAATAGGAAGAAGTGGAGAGCCATGAACGCTCCTTAAAGGACACGGTATATAAAAAGAAAAGAAGTGCAAAATTGGAGATTTCAAGCACGACTATCCTTCAGAATGCTCTCCAAATCTATATTTTAAAAGAAATTCGAGGATGTATTTTATTATATTCACTTTTCTGTTCTAAGGAGCATCCAGTTACGATAGGTGCAATTTTTCAAAAGAAAAACATTCATTAAACACCCTTTTGAATCCATTGGAGTCAAACACCTAGACCTGTGGTACAATTCGAATACAGAAACTTCACGTGTATTCTACGCTTGGAGAGGATAGATGTATTTCCGCGTGTATTTGTGTGAAAGAGAATGAAACACTCTTGGTTACATGATATATTTTGCTCATAAGGAAAGTTTCGTAATTGTGTCTTTCCACAATTTTTTCTCGTCAGAATCCATCTGGCACATTTACAAATCTACTATTCGCCCGTTTGTTAAATACCATTGACATATCTGGTCTGGTGGTCCTGCTGTACAGCACAATATTCTTGACAAAATCCAAAGAATGATCTGTAATGCAATCGATCCTGACTTGGCATTTAGATTTCAGTCACATTCTCACCAACGTGGTGTGGCTTCCCTCTGTCTTTTCTACAAATATTTTCATGGGAATTGCACTGGCGAGCTTTCTTCCCCTGATGCCCTGACGATATCAATCGAAGTGTGCTATTAGATTGGCATTTTTTTTACTGTTGAAACGCAGCCGCCACTTTTACTCAAACAGTTTTTTTGCTCACACATCCCACCTGTGTCTCTCTTTTGTTTACTTACTTCCCTGAAAATTACAATCTTCCAATATTTAAATGCAACAACCATCGCCATCTTCTTTCTTTTAGAATGTCGTTCAGCTTTTTTTTCCTTTCCCGATTTCTCAGTCTTCTCTTTTATTTTCACTGCTTGTAAGCTCCGGTGTACTACTGGCATTCCCGCATTGCTTTGGGTGAAATGATAAAAAAAATCAAACTGTAATGTGTATGAACAGCGCTTGCTTAATTACCTGTTTTCTTGAGAAAATATTTGCTAGTATAATTAAATCTGTTATTGTGTAGACATTACAGAGTAGATCATTGCATAAGCATCAAATATGGTAGCGCCATTCTGTCTCTTTTCTGTGTCGTTGAACATTAAGCTATCGAATATCCTGCTGTGTAGATATATCTTTATATTTTCTTTCTCTATTGAGATTAAGCACTTCCGACTCGGGTGATATTTAGTTAGGCAATTCGGGTTGACTGTTAAGAATAAATTCAATGGTCATTTATTTGTTTTGACGGCTTATCAACTTTTTGCAGGTTACTGAAAGCGGAAACATATTTTCTGGACTGTAAGAATAATTCCTTTTTTTTGGGGGGGGTGAATATTGCATTACATTATTTTTTGAAAATAACAATGATTTTTCCCGGATACAAGACCTACTACACTACTGTTCGATAAAAGTGACTCACCTGATTATTTTTACTTAAAAATTTTATCGCCTATTGTTTTTGGGGTTCAAACTAATTTTTAATCTTACTAATATAAAGACTCCATTCCGACCACCTAGTTAAAATGTTTACTCACCCCAAGGTATTCTATTGATAATTATAAATTTGGATATAAATGAGATTTAGGGAAAACCTATGTGCAAAAAAAAAAAGTGATTCACTTATTTCCTGCAACTAGTATTCAATAGAAACATAACCGAACAGATTTAAATAAAGAATAATAGAGGTATAATTTATTTATAATAGGTAATATAGTTTGAAATATTTAATAATCTATTGGTCCTCCTTTATTTTGAATAACCTTTTCAGCCCTTTTTGGCAACTTGATTAGGTTTGGCAAATCTTATCTCCAAGCATCGAATATGAAATTCACAATCAAATCCTCTTTTTGCTCAACTGCTTTCTCGAGAGCCTGTACTTTATAATGCTCCATAAGTTTTCTATGGGTTTGAGGTCAGGAGATTGGGGCGGCCATGTCATAACACTCACCTGCTTCTCATCAAAGTATTCCTTCATCAATTTTGATTTGTGATAGGGAGCATTATCCTGCATAAAAATGGTGGGGTCGATTTGCACCCTTTCAGCAGAAGGGAGCAGACAAGACTCTAAAATTCTCTTGTACTTGCTCGCTCCTAAGGGTCTTTTCAATAGGTTTTAAGAAACCAGTTCCATGAAAAGAACTGCATCCCCAGAACATTATACTGAACGGATGCTTGACAGTACTAACTGCTAAATTCAAAGAGCTTTCAAAGCTGCTTCGGATTTTAGATCGCTTATCCTTTCAATTTAGCTCAACTTTCATTTCATCGGAGAAGAGAACATTTAAAAAAAAAAAATCAGGTGAGCCACTTTTATTGAACAGCACTGTATGTGACTCATAACTTGAGGAAAGCAATTCTTACTGGATTCTTCGTACAAATATTTAACCCACGAATTAACAGTTTGATTAAGAATTTATTGGCTTTATTTACACATAAAAGTAAATAAATAAGCCATATCGATATGTCAATATCTTAGGCGGTGGTGGTGAATGAGGCGCTTTTAAGTTTATACCCAAATAATAAACCTTTGAACCACAGTCAGTGAGGAATAAGAAATTAATTTTACGCAATGATTCTCCGTATAAATTATAATTTATTTGTATGCTATCAATGTATTGAAATCATAAACTGAAACACAGAAGAAAGATTTGCAACAGAATTGGTAAACAACCTAATACAAATTATCAAGTTAAAGTTGAGAAAAGAGAAAAAAGGGGGAGGCCTCTAAGGGACAAGGTAGGTTTAATCACTGCAGTCCATGATTTATTTTTCTATTTGTCGTGAGGTAAGACAAAATGTGTTTACATGCCATAAAATCAAACAACCTAACCATTTAAATGTGTCGAATAAATTAAACGTGTCGTCTGACGACTTTTTAAATTTTATTCAAAGAAAATTATCTTAATCCAGTCTTTATTGAATCCTGTCGTATATACTAGCAAAATGCGCCATTACGTGATTGTCACACTGGCTAATATGTTAACTACTAGTTGCATAGCCTCCTGCTGTAGTGGTTGTCCCTTCTCGTCTTGGCCGGTGATCGCTAGTTGTTTTGATACCAGATATAAAAGAACTTCAACACATGGAATTTTAAATTAACGTTCATATCGACATGTTCTCTCTATTCAGTGGGTGTCGGTCCCACTCAAATGAGAAGCCGTTTCAGACACGAAAGTGAACACGTCTACATTTCTTGACGTGTAAGAACCAACTCACTAAAAAACGGTAGCTCAGCCAATCAAAATTGAGTTCTTTATTTTGTCTTGTATCTCATCCATAAGATCAATATCAGGAAATCAAAGCAGAGATACACTTCACCCTAAAAATAATTGATTGCTAAACTATTATTTACCACTAGGTGAGTAACTCTGGCACAGTAAGTCCCTGCTTAACTTGCTTTGATCTACTACGGAGTAATGTGGATTTTAGTGTTTTAGGATTGCTAGTGTAATCTCAATCAATGGGAAAACAGCAGGATAAATAAATGAAAACTTTCGAGATCAAATTACACTCGTCTGGAAGTAAAGAATTCCGATCGTAGCTCTGTTTAATTAGGCCACACAGTAGAATGACCTGTCAGAAACGGCACTTCATGATATATAGATGGGTAGAAGGACATTAGTACAGATTCGTTAGTCAGAATGACGACACGGACACTTGGCCGACGGACATTTAACCGAATGGATATTTAGCCGAAAATGTAGCGGCCTACTAACATGTATGTCACACTCTTTATCGTAATGTGCTACATATATTTATATTTATTGACTGTATTAATTTATAATTTTTCGTTTTTTTTCACAGGCTTTTTAAGAATCTATTCTGCATATATTATATTTTACTTCAATCTTACTGTGAGACGATAAGAAAAAGATATTAAGCTTTTACGATATAAAACATCTTTCAATTTCGCTTTTAATGATCATTATCTTAAATGGATGAACTAAATTTTATCTTACTTTTGAATAAGAATTTAAATAATTAGCTGCTACTTTTTAACCAAATATAATCAAATATTTTTAAAAATACTAATTTCAATAAACAAATATTAAAATAAGAAAACTTTTAACTTTAAATTTAGATTTAGTAATTTAATCACTTGAAATTCAGTGGCAATTATTAGTCCTATTCTACCTTATAATACTACTAATTGGAATACTTTAAGTATTGCTTGTTACTATTTTTTGTTGAAATATTCGTCGGCCATGTGTCCGTCATCCAAATGTCCGGCCATGGTAGGCGATATCTTGTTCGTTAATCTGTTGTGAGAGAATTTAGAAGTAACAGCGTAACATTTCTACTCCCCAGACCATCACAGGTGAATCCTTGAATAAAGAAATCAGTATATTGAAAACAGGTTTCGTGTTTTGTTTTTCAGATCTCAGAGCTATTCCATCTATCATTCCAATTTAAATGCACAGCAGACCATTCCAAATTTTGTGCACACCGACGCAAAACAGACTCGAAATACATAATACGGTGAGGCTCTCTAGTCAGCCCCAAATTTCAAAAGCCCGCCTTTGAACGATCGTACATGAACCGTTGGGCAAATTCGGATTTCATTAAAAAAAATTTCATGCACAAATAAAAACAGCAAGATGCTGTTACTTCTGTTGTTAACCTTGTTGAGAATTATACAAAATAAAATCAGTTTTGTTTTAGGTTTCTTTGATTAAAATGCTTAGAAAAAGGATCTTTCAGACGTTTAACTATTTTGTATTTTGCGTTCTCCTCTAATTCTAATAATATTAAACAATTTTTCTTTCGTTTTCTTATGTGTTTTCATTAACTTCATCCGTCAATATCGAATAGAGCGATTTTAAAAAATTTATTTTCTTATATTATATTTGAAAAAAGAAGAAAAAAATGTTCATTTCAATTACGTTAAAAGCTTCAAAATGGCTAACCCAAAAGGCGAGAATTTTCACTATGAAATCGATTCCATTCCTTGTAAAAGAAATAAACAATTCCAAAGATTCCACAAGATGCCAACAGTTTTCTCATAGGCCGTTTCTTTCTTTAGTCTGACAGAAGGCCATCATCAGGAATGACAGTTTACGGATAGCGTTTCAGATATTTGCCATGTATATAACACTGGCATTTAGGACGAACTCATGATTGACGTCACATTTGAATATTGCTGCCACATATGGTCCGGTGATCCTGCCGTATATTTAGAGATTCTTGATAAAATCCAAAAAAGAATCAGCAGTATTCTTGGTCCTGATATTTTCTACCGCCGTAATGTAGCTTCGAATGAACGCTTCGCTATGGTGCCCTGAATTTATGAAGTTAATGGCAGTACTAGATTGGCAGCAAGGTCTCATAAATTCCTAATTACATTGGCGATATGTAACCGTAAGTTCTATGCTGACAGTTCTTCTCGTTTGTGGAATTCTCTTACGGCACCATGCCTTCCAGCTAAATTTGATTTTTAAAAATTTAAATGCAATGACAATCGTTATGTAATGCTTTCTTGATTACTCTTCTATTGTTCTCACTCCTTAATAATGTTTCCCTTTATTTTTATTCTTTCACACAAAGTAACCCCTTGTTTCTTAGAGTTTTTACATATTATTCCCATCGTCGTTCCTCCGTGACCACAACGAGAATATAAAAAAAATCCCCAAAACTATGCTTTCAAATCTTGATTTTCATTTTCAATGATCCTTTTAACGTTCAAGATTAAAACAATGATGATTTCTGATACATTCTGTTTAACTTCAGGCCGCATTGTTAGGACCTTCTTTGCGGAAGTAATCCTTTAAGAGTTAATATTTGAAGGAAATTTTTCTGACGTCAATTAAAAGAATGTATTGCTTTCCTTACATTTCACTTTAATATGAATGAGAAATCTTTAATTTAACATTCTCCTTGCTTACTTGGTTAAAAATTGTCACCTAAATTTTTGACATCTCCAGGAAAGCAAGAAGTTTGTTATTAATTGAATAAAAACTAATTCTTAAAGTATTATTTAACTTTCGGGATTTAGTTCTTCTTTTAATATAGTCTAAATTTGAAAAAAGTTGTTATTCCTATTTATAATGTCTGTTGTATTCATATGCAAAACTCACGCAGTTGAGACAGACGAAGGCTAAAGTCATCTTAACATTTAAGATGAAACTATTAGTGAAAAGTAGTGAATAAAATATTGTAAATTCTATTTAGTTAAAAGTATTCACTACTTTTTCTCTAATAGTTCTGTTAGGATTAGTTTAACCTCCAGGTGTATCAACTGTTATTTATATGGTGGAGATTTGCATATGAATAAAACAGTATCCATTTTTATTCAGTAAAAATATTTAAAATATGTGGTATGGCATTTTTATTTCGTGATGTGTTATCTATACCGTATTTCCAACAAAACAATACTAAACAAAAGCAAAATAGAAGACAGGGACAATAATTTATTCAGTGTGAATAAAATAGCAACAGTTTGATTGTGGAAAGGTACGACTTTCGTCGACAAGCGAGTTCATATGTCTATATTTGAAAGACGAAAATTACTACTTCACATTTCTAGCTATAAGAAAATTATCTCGGCGATGAAAATGTGACAAAGAGAAAGTTTTTTTTTTGAGAGCGTCAGTGTATATCGGAGGCGGCCGTCGGTTGTTGGTTTTATTAGCTGCTTTAGCCCGATCTTCTTCTATGTGCCCTGTCAATTGAGGACCTGGACGATCATGGCTATCAACAACTTCCATACCTTTGTAGACATTATTAAGATTTTCTCATTGCTATATCTCCCAGTCCCTGTTCGGCCAAACATTTACATAAGATCATTAGGTATGCTATGTGTTGCTGTCCTCTGTCCCTCTTGCCTTCAATATGTCATGCGAGTATCAAATTTTCGAAGCCTTCTTTCCTTATTTAGTGCCGTAGAAATGTCAACTCTCTCTTTCTGATGCTACAAATGCGTGTCCTTTTTGTTTCCATTTTCTGTAACACTTCGTCGTTACTTAATGTTCAAGCCATTGTAATCTCCTCATCTTTCTGCAAACCACATTTCATTTGCTTCATCTTTAATCAGAAGGTCCAGCATTCACAGCTATTGTGAAGGACCGATATTATATAATATTTCAACACTTTTTTCTTTTTTTCCAATGGAACTTACTTGTTTCTTAAAAATTGTGCTTAGATTTTAGAAGGCATCTTTCTTGATTCCAATCTGACTTCGGATTTCGGTGTCACACTTTCCGTCCCCTTCCTAGATATTTAAACTTTTGCAATTGTTTAATTAATTTTTAATTCGCATATTTAACTTTTTCTTTTGCTGCCAACAATATTTTTTTTTTCTACAGTTTGCTTAATACATCCAAAGATTGAGCCAGAATTATTTTAGATAGGTGTCAATTAATTTGTTCAAACACTTTATTTTATTTGGGTCTTGAAGAAATAATGTCGAACTCCATTAAAAAAAAAACAAAAAAACAAAACAAAACAAAAAAAGCAACAAAAACAAACGACATTGAATATAACAATAAAATAGTCCCTTATTAATTATTTGCTATTAGGTACATACGAAGAGAAACAAGTTATATTGTCCAACATTTGGTCATCTAATTTTTTTTTTAAATCCAGCTAAATTTATTAGAAAGCATTTTGGGTTACGTTTTTTTTTAAGTATTTCACTCCAAGCACGTCATATCAGGGGTTACAGAGAGTGAGAGCAAGAGTAAAGAAGGGTGTTTGACGAAAGGATATATAGAAGGACGGGTGTCAGGATCAAGAAGATGTCGATTGACATTACATTTGAATATTTAACGATTATAGCTATAAGGGAAGCAAATAGGAAGAAGGGAGTTCTACTGACAAGAAGTGCGAGATAAGAAGCTGTTGGAGTAGAAGAGGCGGTTACATTTCACTGTTTTGATAGTGAAAGGGTGGGACCGAGATGCCAACCTAGTAGCACGATTTAGTATTTATTTTTGTCATTTTCTTTTAATGGAAATTAAAAGAAACCTTTTTTATTCAGATTATTCCTGGGAAAAGAATAAACGAATAACTTATAGAGTTTAATAAAACTTTTTTTTATTTGTAAAGCTTCGTGAAAATTGATGTGTCAGCGGTGTTAAAGCTGATTTAAATGTTTTTGAATCAAATGAATAAAAACTTGTCACAGATTTTCCGTTCGTGCAAAGTCGAAGGTTTTCATTAAGTTAGGAATAAAAAATATCTTACTGTATCAAAAGGAGAAACAAATTAAAAGATGCAACCAGAAAAAAACAAAAAAAACAAACAGTTTTGTCTCGCAATAATATTGAGAGATTTACATTTATTTGAAGATCGAAATCACTAAAAATGATTTTTGGTTTTCGATTGTCTATTGTTTTTAATTAGCCTATAAACATGATTATACTTCAGTTATTATAATATGCGAGGTATTTATAGTAAATTAATGTTTATGTATCATTTACTCTCAGAAAGCATTCAGTCAAATATATCAAGGAAAGTGGATGACTCAGATATTAAATTAAACAAAACAAAACAGAACAAAACAAGATCATTAAATTTGTTATTAATTTTGTGCTCGGGTAGCTGTGTAGTGAAAACTTTAGGATTCTAACCAGGATGCGATGGTTCGACCCTTACAATAGCCGATTTTTCAACGAGATGAATTCTTAATAATTTCAGACAGGTTAAATAATCCCAGTGTGTGGTGCCGATGGGAAGTTCCTAAAAATATGCCAGGGTTTGATCCATACCTGATGAATGCAATTGGACGGCGAAACCCTTTGCATAAAGTTGATAATTGTGATAGAAAGTCAAAAGTCATTGTGACCGAGACTGTAAGTGTATTCTCTTCTTCAAAGTGTTGATCAGGCAAGATTATGCGTTATCTCCCATAAACTGTAACTAAAATCTACTCAGCATAGTTGCATTATAAAGCATATGTTAACTCTGTGTGACTGAACAGACGTTTGCAACTGAGTTTAAGCTAGCCACCATTGCGGACTAACATAATCTAGGAAGGAGCAAAACTTTACTTAGATTCACTCAACTTTCTTGAACCGGTTATGAACCTCTGAAGAGAGATATTTCTATTATGCGACTTGAAAATGATCACATATTTATCTGAAGGTGAAATTCGAATATCGTCATCTTACCGGCAACAAAGTGATATTGTGTGAAGGAATAGCAGTTTTTGATGCATCGCGAATTGCTGCGATAAACAAAAGCTGCATGATTCCAAATGAAATTGGTCTTAAGTATCAAACGCTCGTTAAAAGCTAAGAAATAGTTTCCGCTTCAGGCAATGCGCTAGACTAGCATTCAGATAATATGAGATATACTTGAATGCATGTTGCTGTACACTCATCAGTATCTTCGGATATGTCAACTTTTGGGATGGATGCATGGAAATAGTTTGTTTAGTTTGTTTTGTTTTACGGTATATCAACCTCATGAGTTATTTAATACCGATAAAAGTTTTATTTTTTTCCAAAGGCCTTGGTTAGATCCAGTGACAGACCCAAAGAATGTGAGTTCAATACCCGGTTAAGGCAGTGGAGAACTTTCAGAGTGAAAATTAGCAGGAGATAACTGATAACTGACATCCATCAAACATGGCACGTGGAAGTAGAACAGTCTACCCCAGTGATCGAAATAAAGGGTTCAGTTCGAAATTCCAACCACCTGAAGAAGGCCGGAACGTACAACGGCCGAAACGTTGTGACAAATATGGCGACAAAGATGAGGACAATAGTCCGACTAATGTAAATACTGTACAAAAATGCATTGTTGGTAATATTTTTTCAAAAATGTATTACTGGTAATAAGTTTTATTTTTTTACAAAAATATATTTCTGATTATATTTTTCCTCTTCAAAAATGTATTGTTGGTAACAATTTTTTCTTCAAAAATTCATTGCTAGTAATATTTTTGCAAAAATGTATTGCTGGTATAAAACCTATTTTTACGCTTTCATAGTGTTTTGATCCAAGTTTGTGGGTTAACTATTTGTCTGTAGATGGGACCCTAACAGGTGCTACCATCCCGGGTCAGGGTGGACATGGGAACACCAGCAATTAAGAGGTGGTAACACGCTCCTCAAAACCTCCTGATAAGAGGCCTTGCTCTTGGATGTAGTTTATCGTCATACCCAGGACGTGGATGTAGTTTATCGTCTACCCAGGACGGAGCATGGAGATAACAATATTCGTTATAATTTGTATTAGAGATGCATTCGCACTTTTTATCAAAAATATATCAATTCAAAAGCTATTTATACGTGTTGTATTTCGTTGGAAAAGTTCTGGACATATTATGTGTGACATCGACGTGGAGAAAATGATGTAGGATTTTATTTCGATCTCAATTGTTTTGCTTTCTATGATCAGCACTAATTTAGGGAGATTTGGCATTTGTAGGGGTTAATCAAAAACCGGAGGGGAAAAGAATAATAACTGAGAGGATGAGGGCTTAAGGGTGGGCGATCAAGCGGCAACAGAGGGATCATTGGTGATTTCCGGTTAATATTTTATACCAACAGTCACAGTTGGGATTTTAGATAGTTCTGGCCAGATGTTGTCGCGATGGGGCGATTGGAGACAAGATCTCGAGGACACCCATTCAGTTTCTCAGCAAATGGTCGTGATATTGGGATGGACGCATAATTGGTAAGAGGAAGAGATGAATGAAAGAGCTGATCTGTTAGACCGTCATGACAGAAGTTGTCATCTAACCAGCCAGCCAAACCACGAAAGGGAAACCCTGAATAAACACCTGAATATAGTGAAAACAAACATTTATTTGAATCTTTCTTTTCTTTGTGAGTTTTCTGGTGGATCTTTTCCGGCGTTGTGTCGACGAATGTGTGGACATAGTCACTGGCAGGTCGGTGGAAAACTGCATTATGGACCTGTTGCGTATTTACAGTTGAAATAGTTTTATTATATTTTAACCTTATTGTTTAATTCAGCTTGAATAAAAAGGCACGAACAATTTTTACTCATTTAAAAGACTAATAGAGGAAGGTAAATGACATTACAAAATATTCGAAGTAAAATGTTCGCAAGATATTTGCTTCGAACGATATTTATATATTAACTAACAAAATTAAATTTCAGTCATAATCTGAAATATTGTTAAAAGGAACCAATTGAAGGAAGAGAAAGACGAATAGGTTTCGTAATTAGTGGACAGTAATGTCGGTAATATTCTATCAGATTAACAGTAAATTCTTTTTTATTATCAGGCAAACAGTCTGATAAGTTACTGTTGTAAGCAAGTAAATGGTTAAGAATAACAAAACAAGAGGCTGCAGATAAATGTGCATTGACGAGAAGAGTATTACATAACTTGAGAGTGTGTGTCGATTGACTAGCGTTCAATCTATACTACTGTTAATATTTAACAGCCCCCCCACGCGGATGTATGTGACACAAGGCCGAGTTTACTGTGGGTTCTCAGAGCCCGTAGGCTCGGCCAAAAATATTCCCTGAGAACTCGCATAATCGGGTTCAGGGTTTGTCTACCTCCCCGGACGAAGCTTTGCCGAAGGGCAAAGATTCGTCCGGGTTCCTCCCTTCCCAAAGCAGAGAGTTCGACAGTAATGAACAATCTATTCGACTGTTATATTTAACAGCCCCTCCATCACGAGGGATATATGTGGCACAAGGCTGGGTTTAGTGTGGGTTCTTCGAGCCCGTAGGCTCGGCCAAAAATATTCCCTGAAAAATATTCAGGTTCTGTCTACCTCCCCGGGTACGTCTCTGTTGAGGCAGAGAGTTCGACAGTTGAACAATTTGGTCGAATGTTCCCCTAGGCTTACTTTCTTACTATTTTTATAGTAAGTAGAAGAGTCCACAATAGACTCATTTGAGGGAGAACACCACAATAGTTGGGTAGATAACTACTCATCTATAGAACTCCCGAAAAAGCGTAGCAATTTATTTACGATTTATTACGGTATTTACAGAATTCACTTAATAAAAATATTCTTTGAGGATTTTAAGATCCAACTTTCTGCTTTCCTCCCCCTCCTTACATAGGTGCCATGCGTGAGACACTATTGGACGATCATGTCTCCTTTCGATTCATGATTGACTTGGCAGAAGTATTCCTGCAATAAGCTGCCCTTACTTTTTACGGTAGACTGGTTGCCAACCAAAACTATAGGACAAATATCTAGATTTATCACTACGAGTAGATCAGATGGACAATTTTTATCTTTGAATTCACAGTTAAAGGTTATTCGTAGGGAGTTGAATCCGCATTTTATTCAGAATATGAAAATCGATTATTAATTCGAATTAGCTATTATTTTATCACTGATTTCGAGTAGGTATCCATTACACCGCCGCATATCTACATAGACAAAGTTTTGGGTCTTAATAAGATGAATATCAATGTGTTGTTTTGTTCCATTTTTATAACAATTTTTTATTCTTGGCTTTGAATTCAACAGGTCTTTGTATTTTTAGTTTTTCAAAATTGCTAGATTATTGTTACAATCCGCTGGACAAGCCATATCAATTAGTAGGCAGTTTTTTCTTTCTGGTTTTTTGATAATGATGGCCTATTTGCTTTTAATTTTTCTGTCTGTGTGGAGTTGACATCTTCTATTTCTGTAACTATTCAAGTAATTTTCCAAATATTATTATTATTATTATTATTATTATTATTATTATTATTGTTATTATTATTATTATTATTATTATTTATATTAAAAATAATAATAATTGGTATGAACACCACCCAAACCCGGTTACAGAGAAACGACCTGTAACAATTTTATGGGACTACACAATACACACAGGCAAAACAATCAAAGCTAATGGGCCAGACATGGTTATTAAAGATCGCCAACAAACAATTGCCTTGTTATTGATATATCAGTCCCTGCAGACGGCAATGTATCTCTGAAGATCTTCAAAAAGCTATCAAAATACAAAGGCATCGAAATCGAAATCGCCTAAGGCACATGAGAACATCCAGAGTTCCTGCTGTATTTGGAGCCCTTGGATTGATTGGGAAAGATTCCAGTAGACTCTTTGCAGTTATACATGGAAGCCAATGCCTAAAAGAAATACAAAAATTGGTCTCACGATTACAGCCCACACGGTATGAATGTATTTATCTATGTAAAATATGTGTTTTTTTTTTTTAATTGCTCAGTGGAAAATATCATGACGCCATTTCTGACCTTAGGTCACTGAGCGGGACCCAAAACGAAATGTGTACACACCAGAAACCAAAGGAAATGAAATAATGATAATAATAAACTATTTATACTATTTATATAGTTGGGACTGTTGTTGTCGTCATCGTCATTATCATATTCACAACGTGTCGGCCGTTGTCCGCTCCGTTCTTCTTCAGCTGATATACGTTGGAATTTCGAACCGAACGCTTTATTTAGCCAACGGGGGTAGATTGCCCTAGTTCCACGTGCCATGCCTTTTCTGGATATCTCAGTTTCGGTTAATTGCCTTTAGTATCTCAACACTGTAAGTTTTGTTCACTTCTGCTGTGGCCAGGTATTGAATTGAAAAGTCACTTTTTGGATCAAGTCACTTTTTGGATTACTTCAAGCAACACATTTATCCATTGGGCCATGTGTTCCTGGGGACAATCCGAATGATGTATCAAGTGTAAATAGTTCCAATACCCCATTTAAGAAATATAGACAAGTAACCATGAAATCCCACAAATGCATTTCTGGAGGATACCGCTTTTAAAGCAAGCGGTATTAGACGTAAATTGTTCAATCTTTAGAAATAGAAAAGTTAATAGTAAACAAATAAAATAACATATTCAGACATATCTTCCCAACTTTGAATTTCGCAAAAATGATAACCGCTCGTCAGAAGAATTAGATAATAAAGTTCTCCTGACTATTAACGAGCGAATACCAGTTCAGCAAACGCCCAAGAATGCGGTGAATTTCAAAACACTAAGGCAGAGCCACTATCATTTTCGTGTCTCAGGGCGATTTACTTCGTCTTTAGCTACAAAACCCTATCTCTGATATTGAAAAAATTTTACCTATAAATTTTATAAATTTTAAACAATTCATATATATATATATATATATATATATATATATATATATATATATATATATATATATATATATATATATATTTCTGGCAGCGTATTTTCATTACGTCAGGTTACGTTAAATAATGTAGACATGTTCTTTCTGCTTATTCTCAATAGGATCCTTTCATATTCGCGAATAAGCATTTTTGTGCCTTTATTAAAAGGCGAGAGGAAAACACCGTGTTGCCTCATATTGTATTTATTCCGAGTACTTTCGACATAGCATAATGTCATCATCAGGGTATTGTTAATTATAGAGTAAATATATAAGTATATATGTTCATGGTTGTATAGGACAAAAATTATTGTGGTCATCCGAAAATTAGAATTTTTTTATGAGGAGTCACGATCGATGTGTCATGGCTTGGGTGACAGGCACCGTTTCAGGGGAGGTAACTAGGTAGGCTGTGGAAAAATTCCGGACTTCAGTAGTTGGTAGGTAAAGGAAAAACTAGGAGGTCTCATCAGGAAGAGCGATCAGCATTTCAACTTAGAGCTAAAGAGAACAATTACAAACGATACAACTCAATCCATAAGACATTTGGCAAGTGAGAGGGGAGTTCCACCTATGACAACCCAAAAAGCAGTGAAAAAATGACATGAAAATGAAATCGTACGTGAAAATATGTGAAGCATTTAAGAAAAATAATCGGTCTTGTACCATATCCCGCTTTGTGGGGAGGTCTTGGGTAAATACCGAAATTTGTGAGGCAACTTGTTACACCAGGACAGGAAGTTAGAAGGTTAGACAGGGCGAAGATCATCTTGAATAAATTGGAAAATGATCCTGAAATCGACAGAAGATCTGACAGCAATGTTGAAATGTTGTAAGAGCCAGATTTTCTATTATCACAGTGTTGGATACTTACTAACAAAAGTGATGGAAAGAAAAAAAAAAGTCTCTAAATGAATTCGGCTAGACAAAAAAAAAAAAGTAAAATATTATAAAATCGCCAGCATCCCTCGTTCGTGTGCATGTGTAGTCTCACCAACATAAGAAATTTAGTCCAGTAAAGTCCTGAAGAAGGAAACGCGTGACAAGGTAACTTTTTCACTTTGTTATTAAATTCCTGCAATCTTTGTTCTTGATATATAAAAATATATATCTTTATTTCATATATATATATATATATATATATATATATATATATATATATATTGATAGCACGGCTAAAGAGCGTTTTCGGAGATAGGTCGGTTTTACTAATTTAAAATATCGTTCCATCGCTACACAGTAATTACTATGTTTCAAAAACAGTAACTAAAACTTCAAATTTAATTATAAAATTAAATTAAAATCGCTAGTACTGTTTCATTTTGAAGGGAATTTTTGGGAATAACTGATTTTGAAATTTACTGGGTTTTATAAGCATATACATTCTTAACATTAGTTTCTAAGGATACGCGGAAAATTCAATCATTTTCACACACACACACACACACACACACACACACACACACACACACACACACACACACACACATATATATATATATATATATCATAAAATCATCAAAAGCAACAAAAAAAAAATAGCTTAATAAGGTATTTTCAGCAGATGTTCTTATTTCAAATTCCTGCCGAAAGGCGGCACTTCTGCCTTGTTTTCCGCTGCAACACCGATTTTAATTTCAGACATTGTTTACATCTGTGCTATGACATTAACGTTCTTTCAATTACATTTCAATTGTAATTTAGAGCACATTTTTGCCCATGGCTCCGAAGCAAACTCCCAGTGCAAGTGCTAATGCGAAGCGTAATTCTATATCGCTAGAAGATAAGGTGGAGATTAATTATTTTCTTCAGAATACTCTACGTAAATACTATAATAGTCAATAGGGAATGTTTATTTGAGGTTCACAGTGCGCTCAGTTCGCCTTAAGTCGTTTTTCGACCAAATCGTGACCTCCGGAACCAATTAACGACGTAGAGTAAGATAGACCGGTATATGTATAATTCAAATACAACATCAGTTTATGCTGCAGAGTATTAACAAGGATTTCTTTAAAAGTGATTTTCGTAAAAATGCCGGTGCAATGATTAATCATTATTCGCCGGAAGTAATAAAATCTTGTAACATTCAACAAAAAAATAATTCAAAAGTTTTCCTCATTTTGGTCCATTGCCGCAAAGAAAGCAAATCAGAATTCTATTTTACTATTTTCAGAGACACTTAGTTCGGATTTGAGAAGGACGGTGTCGATTAACTTATAGTATTCGATAAAATAATAGATAATTCAATCAATAAATCGATATCTATTCAGAATAGAACATGTGCTGACTGGGCAGACTGACCGTGAGGAAATTCATGTGTAAACAAGTCTTGTGTATTCTTCAATCTCCGCCTACTCAGCTACAAATTACTTTTAGACATGTTAAACGGGAACGGATTCTTTGTTTTTTTTTTTGTTCTGTTCACTCTGAAATGTGATCAATCGATAATCAATTTCTTCTGAACCTGTATTCAGCAGCTGTGCGAATGATGATGTATGGGAAAGGAGTGTTCGAGAAACAATAATAATTATTAAATTATTCTATTCACACGAACTTTACTCATTAAAAAAGAGAGAAGAAAATTATAAAAAAAAACGAAAAGAAGGGTAATTGTGTCTTTGGGGGTCTTTTACAGGCAAGCGAATACAAAATTATGATTTGCAGTTATTATTCACTAATACTAATAATCTTTTGTGACTAAAGCTTACTCCAGACCTTAATTTGAACTCATATGTACGATCCCTATGCTAAAGTTGCTGGAAGAATAATTGGTTCCCTCTATCGTTCCTGGTTCCTAGTTCCACGCTATAATGTTATGAGAGTAAGGTCAAACCCAAAATGGATTATTACTTCCATAATGTCCAGTTCCTATTCGCCGACCTTGACAGAATTAAAAAAGGGATTACGCGACATTGTAGGTGATTTCCACACTACACCATTTCCCATAGAGGAAACGTTGCTCGTCTCTCGTTAATCTATCGTTAATAACATGTAACCTTTTGAAACGTGTTACATATGATCTACCAATTAACATCTTTTGTGACTAAAGTTTACTCCAGAGCTCAAGTTGAACTCATATATACGATCCCTATAGTAAAGTTGCTGGAAGAATAATTGGTTGCTTCTAAAGTTCCAGAAAGTACCTGATTCTTAATTCCACGCTACACTTTTACAAGAGTATGGTCAAAACAAAATGGGAAAATAATAGGAATATGTTATCTCTCATCGTCCGAAGAGGAACGAATATAGTCACGAAACATGAAAGTTATGCATCTGAAAATAATTCATGTTTATCTGTATCTCACTCATTTAGACCGTTAACTTAAAAATTTCTCTCCATTAAAATTTAATCCTAGCCTTTATCTTTAGCCATTCCTGTTCTTTCTTCTGTTGCACCTCTCTCTAGAGATTTCATACATTTCCCACTCACACTTGTTTCCCACTCCCACACATACATTCTCACTAAAAATTTTTTTTTTTTCCGATTTCTTTTTGAATTTGTAGACCTGATGAATTGGATCGTGATTACGATTACAATGTAATAAAATATAACCATGGAATATTAGTGTTTGAGCCATTTATATTAGATTCTTACTCTGTCCTGGACATTGAGTTCTACCTAGATTCTATCCTCTTGGAAATTTATACACACACACACATACACACACACACACACACATATATATATATATATATATATATATATATATATATATATATATATATATATATATTGACCACGGATATTATTAATTTATACAGGCTGTCCATAAAGTTCGTGTGAACTTTAAAAAAATTATAACTTAATTTGTATTTGCGATAGAAATAATTTGTAAAAATGGATTAGAAAGAATTCAATCAATATTTTTAAAGTGTTATTGAAATTTTATTTAAGTTTCCACATGTCCGTCATCATTAGCAATATAAAGGTTAATACAATTTTGCAGTTCACGGAAAACATTTGCCACCTGTTTACAGTAATGCTTGAAATCACTTTTGTTATTTTAATGTATATACTTAAAACTAGGTATATTAAACTTTATAACATTTTTACAGATTATTTCTATCGCAAATACAAATAAAGTTATAATTTTTTTAAAGTGCACACGAACTTTATATATATATATATATATATATATATATATATATATATATATATATATATATATATATATATATATATATATATATATATATATATATATATATATATATATATTATTGGTGGTACAAAATTTTATGACAGCCATGAATAGACCAAATTTATATTTATTACCACTAATGATAATAATTAAAAGATAAAATTGAAAAACGAGCTAGCTAACCGGTTTCGAACCTCGCTTAAGAGACCTAAATTGATTAATAGAATTATCAATAAAAGGAATGGCTAATATGTATGGAAAAATACTTAAATAGAAATTAATTGGGGTCCAGAACAAAATCATTCTGTTTGCATAACGAAGGTCTCATGGATAAAATGTATATGGCCTCCAATATTTTTAAGTGGTAGCTTGAGTTAGACTTACTAAGGATGAAAAAATGAGTCAACATTGAATTTTGCGGCACAATTATGTTTATTTATTAAGTGATCTGCTATGGAAGACCCGGATGTGTTGGTCGAAATGTTTGACGGAGAGTACTTAAGATTTCGGTTTTTGTTGGTGCATGTTCTTTTATTCTGACATCCAGTGTTTGAGTCGTTCTCCCTATGTAGTGAGAACCAGAACTACATTTAAATGAATAAATCAAAGAACTATTATGAGGTGGAGGAAGAACATCTTTCCGCGTGGATGGAAGTACAGGTGTAGCAGAAATAACTACGCGAGTGTTGGCAGCAAAGTAATGATATCGAACTGCTAAAGAAACCTGCTTAGCATATCTATGACTGATACTACCTAGCAAAGGAAGGTGCAGGTACACAAGTCATCTTTGTATTATAGCCGAAATTTTGTTCTTAATTACTGATTGAACGATGGTTAACGGATAGGCATTGTTACAAAGTGGTGAGGATATTGTCCAACTTGGATTTAGAGCAGATCATTAAGACCATATGAGTATGGGTCTTAATTAAATTGATTTTACGTTTTACGGGACAAAAAAGTGTCCCAACGAGTATACAAACCGGTATATGTCGGTTTTCGATAAACAGAAGTAAGAATACTCGAAGAAGATCTGCTAATCAAAACACCAAGAAAAGGAAGCGAAGAATTCATTCCCTTTTCTCGTTTAAATTTAAGAGCTGGATTAATATTATTTACGTACGAAAGAAAATGGTCCGCTTTAATCTCGTTTTGAAGAGACAAAAAGTGTCACCCACATACCGGAAGTAAACATCAAGTTTATTAGATTTAGATAATATACTCTCTTCATGGAATCCTACAAAGATGTTAGCTAAAATGGGTCCTAAAGGGGGGCCCATTGAAACACCATCAATTTGCCTATACATGACACCGTCGAAATTAAATTCAACAGACGTGGCAATCAATTTCCATCAGTTCGACAAAAACATCCTCAGTAATAGCAGGAGGAGACAAGTGACTACGATATAAAGCATCAGTACATATATTAATAGTTTCCGTGAGACAGATGCAGAGAAAAAGGCTGGGAATATCAGAGGAACACGTAATTATTTTCAGTCGACGGATAACGTCGTATAAAGTCAGAAAATTCTAACGAATCTTTAATACAAGAAGAATTATACCGTTCCAAAACTGTCTGTAATATAGTGGTAAGCCATTTAGACTCGCCATGTTGAGAGGACTCTCTCTTAGACAAAATATGTCTCAATGAAACGCAAATCTTATGCGTTTTGGGTAAACCATAGAGACGGGGACGAATAAAAACCGATGGTCTAATTAAATTAGAAATGTCAGTGGGCAAAATTCCAATTTTAACGCAGTTGACTAGACGTTTTTGGAACTTAGCCTTAATAGGTAATGTAGAATAAAACTTATCTATTTGGCCTAACAGGACAAATTTTAGAAGAATCCCCAAGAATAATCATCATCTTGTTTACATAATCTTGATAATCAAGAATGACAACACCTGATCCTTTATTAGGTATCGTAATTACCAAAGACTTATTACGACGATGCGACTTAATTACCTGATACTGTTCTCTGTTCCACTTTAATTCATTAAACAAAACAGAGTACCTGCGTAAGAATGCACTATGTCATTTAACTTTGCTTTAAGGTCACTAAACGGGCGAACAGAATCGAAGTTTGGCTACGGATAACTAGGCAAACAAAACTTCAAACTCTGAATAAATTTCTTCTGACTTAATATGCGAGGGGGGAAAACACAATATATATATATATATATATATATATATATATATATTTCTGAATATGACAACAATTGAATGACAAGTTAGACAAATTTTGTGTAACTATTCGTCCTTTAAAACAACTCCATCGGACTGAATTGATCATTTTATTTCATGGAATTATATATATGTTGTAGGGAAAGGGTTGACAGAACCTTGGAATTCGTTTATAATTATGCACTGGGCACACCCAGGCAGTATAATGGTTAATAAGCTTGTCTCTCTAGAACAATTACGACTGAGTAGTGAGTTCGATCCTCTATGAGCGCTCCATTCTTTTAGCCTTGTGCTACATCTAAGCTGCTCTTAAAAAATCATTTTGGCTCTTCGAGGTGGTGTAATGTTTAGTAACCTTATCTCGCTAGAACAAGTACGACTGAGTAGTGAGTTCGATCCTCACTGGGTGTCCTCTCCTTTCGGCTTTGTAACACATCTAAGCGACGCTTGGAAAATAACTATAATTATGCTCTGAGAGGAAGTGCTAAAGATGTGTTGATACTAAATGTAATTTATTTTCATTTTAGTTTATAATTTTTTTTACACTCGGCGTGTCTGTACATACTGCACTAGCCGATCTCATTCGATTTTCCTAAGCTTTTGTTTTTGCTCTTATCTGTACGAGTCTTTTTTTGTTTGTAAAAAAAGTTTTTTTTCTGCCAAGAAAAGGGAAATGCAGTATGAATTTGTATGCAGTTTTATTATGCTTGATATCACGATATTAAAGCATTTTCTTTTCTACCCCATCTTTTTATTCTCTGTTATAATTATAGCGTCATTTTGAATTATAAATTATGGCTAGACTCATTAAGGCTAGCAATTAATGCACTGAATGTGTTGTTTTGTAAAAGGTCTCTTTTGGGCTCGAATTATATTTTATTTAAATACCTCGACGTATTTTCTATATATTCCTAGTGTCAATCATTAGAAGATAAATTCCTCCCTCCGGTATCATGTTGTTATTAGTTTGTATTAATTCAGTCGATTATTGTTTTAGAAGTAGCTGTATCATATTTAATGGTAAGCTGAGATAAATTATTTTCAGTTGTTGTGACAGATTTCGTAAGTAGAATAATGTATTTCGTTTCATTAATTATCGTTAATTCTTCAGTATCTGTCTATATTTCTGAGATGAGGTATTATGTACACTATTTACATTATTCGGACTAATGTCCTCATCTTTGTCGTTATATTTATTACAACGTTTCAGCCGTTGTACGCTCTGACCTTCTTCAGGTCGTTGGAATGTCGAACTGAATGTTTTATTTCGCTCGCTTCGGTAGACTGTTCTAGTTCCACGTGCCATGTTTAATGGATGTCAGTTATCAGTTATCTCCAGTTAATTTCCCTCTCCAAGTTCTCCACCGCATTAACCAGGTATTGAACTCACACTCTTTGGGTCCTGTCACTGGATCTAGCAAACGTCTTTATCCCCTGTGCCATGTGTGCTTGTGTATGAATTTGTCTTCAGCAACATTTTTTACTAGTGCTCATATTGCAATTTTTTACTGTTATCATAGCATGATTTTACCAGAGCTCATATTGCAATTTTGTTGTTGCTGTTATTATCGCTTTTCTCTGACACTCCTTATTACTAGTTCCCATATTGTATTCATTTCTATGCTTGTTCGGCTCAGGAGATTTTTGTTGCCTAGCATATGTGCTGATTCCTTAAGTTTACGAAATTTCCAATGGTGTTCTTTGTTTATGATCTCAACCTGATCCCACACGTTTATTCTTTATTTTGATAATTTGATGAGAATTTTGTTTCGTGTTACATAGGAAATAATTAGAGCACAAGAGAACCTTTAGGGTATTTTCAATCTATTTTTCTTCACGAAAATATTGGATGCTACAAATTCTAAGTGAACAGAATCAGATACTTGAATACAAAAATCAAATAACACATTATATTTCTTCGATATCATATTAAACTGCACTGACAACGACTTGGAACTAAGTCACTTTTGTAAATCTACGAATAAAAATGATATCATAAATGTCTGTTCTCACCACATCAACAAGATAAAATTTTAAATAATTGCCGGATTCTTTTTCCACCTTGCTTCCTCTTTTCAATATAGGCAACGGCGCAAGTCTATCACTGTTCTTTTTCTATATCCGTTTGAGGTACATTCTTTAGTTTTACCAGTACATATCTTTTCAGCTAACAGACGCCATCTTGCGTCCACGGATTCGACCCCCCCTACCCCTTATTCATTCCGTATTCCAATTTTAAGGAAGAAGTTTTACAAAGAACCGCGGCTCTCGGAAAAAGATCTCTTCCTGAATGCTTCTCCAAATGCAACATCTCTGACCTTTTCAATTCTCTTTTTCCCCTCCCCCATAATATTAACTCCCTACTTCCTATTATATTCACATCACTCACCCCATTAACCATGCCTTGAGTGGTTCTTGAGACTTGGGTTCTTAGATTTAAAATAAAAGAAACGTCGTGGCTTAGTACTCAATACATAACATCATCTAATTGAAGAGAAAACTTTGCTCTGCGAGTATATTACAGATTCTAGTCATGGAAAGAATTATAGACAGTTCCTAAATTTTAAATATATTCCATTGGCAGATAAACTTGGTGTTTTAGCTTTCATTTTCTTTTTCTTATTATTAAGTTAAAATTTTATGGCTTATTTACATAATTTACTATTGTTCTCATCTTCATTGCCATGTGCACCATGTTTCGGCAGTTGTACGCTCCATCCTGATTGGAATTTCGAACCGAAACCTTTATTTCATCCACTAGGGTAGATTGTTCTAGTTCCACGTGCCATGCCTATTTCGTGTGTCTCAGTTATCTCCCTTTAACTCTCCAAGTTTTTATTCACCAATGCCGTAGCTTTGAGTCAAGTCACTAGATCCAACGCTTTTATCCAATGGGCCATGTGTCTTTTGTACAATCTCAGGGGCATTTGAACTCGTAAAAAATGCTGGTTCTTTGCAGTTTTAATTTTGCGGGTGTGTTGTTATTTTTGATGATAACATTAGATGTTTTAAATTTTTTGTAATAGATAATTTAATTTTCTTTTTCAGGTCGACTGGAGTTTGTATATGTCTGTATGATATTTCTAAATGAAAATTCATCTTGCTTATAGTTGACGTGTATTTGGCTTTTGTAGATGCTACTGTTATTGTTTTTATCTGTATATTTAGTATTGTTATTAGTTACTTAGAAATCTGGTGGTTGATGAGGTAGTTAAGAAATCTAGTATCTGTTTTACATTATTGAGTTCTTTAAAGAAAAGTGGACGAGTGGATGAACTCTCGTGTACTCTCTTTAGGAAAAATTTAAAACTGCTATTATATATCTAAGTCGGCAGACACTTAAAGTTAAAATGACTAGAGTTTCTGCTTGTGAGTTTTTTTTATATAATGAAGTGGTAAATGTGCCGCCGTTACTGAATTCTAAGAATGGAAGTTTATTTATTTTTACCCAATTCATATGTAAAGTTAAACGGGAAAAACTCTGTCCTTAACTTTACCTATGAATTGAGAAGCCGACACTCATTAAGATTAAATATGAACACGGCCACAATGTACTGACGGTGTTCGGAAAAAAGAACATTCCTATAACTTTAGACACATACACAAAACCCCACATATTTAGTTAAAACCATAAAAAAAGATAAAAATCGCCCTGATATTAGCGAAAAGACACTTTGTGTCCAGAAAAGAAAACACTCGTACGAGCACAAGACAAATGATATAAAATGCTTAATCGCATCACCTTTGATTTGTATTTAATGAAACATGTATAAAAGAGCGATTGTTGCCTAAATACACAGAATCTCTCTCTCTCTCTCTCTCTCTCTATATATATATATATATATATATATATATATATATATATATATATATATACACAGAGAGAGAGAGAGAGAGGAAACACGTTTTCTTTATTAAACCTTTATTGTGTGTTTACTAAGAGGATTTTTGAGAAATAGAAACTCTTTGTGATATATGTGGGAACAGTCAGACACACACAGAAACAGACACACACACAGACACACAAACATATATATATATATATATATATATATATATATATATATATATATATATATATAAGGAAGGTTATGTATTTTCAATGACTTGTCAGGGTTATTTTTCATCCAGGTGTCTTTTGAAGCGGGAACCATTTTTCTAGTCGGCCATAGACAGTTCTGTCAAGAAGTTGCATCTCTTGGCTTAACTCATGATAGATTGCAAAAACGCCCTTTCTATTCACATCATCAAGCATTTCAATGTCAAGGCGAGACATGCGGAATGCAAGAAAAAAGAGGATCTCCATTTTCTTTTGTGTAATAAACATCCTTCCTAAAATCTAAGCAGATGGGGTTAGCTTTACCAAACCAGCAAAGAAAATGACGTTCCTACAATTTTATGCAACAGAGCGACACCAAAACCGTGTTTTGTCGACTATCAAGAACGTGCAGAAATAGTCACTATGTAAGGTTATCTTATAAAATTACAATAACAGAAAATAGATAATGAATTTCAGGAGATGCATTCAGCAGTTAAATTATTGACTCCCAGTTTAAAAAATAGAAAAAATATTTTACATTCTATACATCACTAAACCTAATAACAGAAATCACATCCCTTCAAGACTTTCAGCAGCAGTAACCAATAAAATGAATATGGCATCTACTTGGAAGAGAAAATGTTATAATCCAGATGCTGAGGTTCAAAACTAGTTAAAAAAATGTTAGGAAGAAAATTCCCGTCATAAGGTAAACGCATATAATATTCGGTGAACGTGAAAAAAATATTTTCTTGATTTCATAAATTTAAACCGAAAGTAACACAAGCTGCTCTGTCACTGGATGACGATTATTTCCTTATAAGGAAATGACTAATAATACTATTACATTTTCACATTCCTACCATACTCCTATTATTATTTACTGAAGTTTATTATTATGTAACTTGGTAGAATTAGTAGTGTAGGTTAATAAAACATTAAACGTAGTCCCCTTCAGAATATCAACAAACCCCAAATATACAGTTTAGTTTACATTAATTTCCAAGAATATAATTTGACTGAAGTTGATTGAAACGAAACATATTGCTTATTGCCACTTTATATAAAGGAACAATGACAATAAGGAATCGTATATGAAAGCAAAGATCGGTAAAGGTTTCTTCAAGTGAAAACTTACTAGATGGAAAAAATAATTCTTCATTGTAAACATTTCAGGCTTACATCTCATGTTATTTCAATCTAGAAGACAAATGGTGGAAACATTTCTGTTCCAAATTATGCTAATAATGGTACCGTCAAATAGCGGGAAAAAATAAGCAAGTTGTTCCAAATAACCAATGTACAAATCAATACCGTTGCATTTTAATTGTTTTTAAACATATAAAATTGAAAACTTTGTTATTTTCTGTGAAACCAAATTGGTTTAAAAGTTGGTCTCAATCACTTTCATTTTCATTTTATGAGATTGCTACATTTCTGAATTTCTGGATTCCGTTTTTGTGGTAAAACGAATTCGTAAAATGCAAAAAATATAAAAGAAATGATGTAATCTTAAAAGATTCCAGTAAAAATTCGAATTCTAAGAATCCATTCTACTGGTGGAGTGCTCCAAATATTTCGCCCAAGATTTTGCAATGAGAATAACAAACAAAATAATAATAATTATGTCAATCTAGTCTAAACAGTCAGGGTGATTTGTCATCATCATCAGCATACATTACTAGCTCAATGCAGGAGAAAAAGGCTTTCCCATGGCTATTGTAACTGTTTGCATTTTTATATCATGTTTAAACAGTAAATCATCCTATTGATAATCTCTCAATGTTCAGTTTGGTCTTTTCTGCTTTCGTTTGCTTACTCTCTGTGCACCAATCAAACGACCTTTTGCTTTTCCTGGTATTCTGTATATGCAATTAATAGAGTGAGCCCACTGTGTACAAATAATAATAATAATAATAATAATAATAATAAGAATAAGAAGAAGAAGAAGAAGAAGAAGAAATTATCAAGCACATATACTAAAATATTGTGTTAGCCCAAAATGCAGATTCTGTGATAAATATCCAGAAACGATTGATCATCTTGTATCAGGTTGCACGATATTGTCACCCACTGAGTATGAAATCCGGCATGACAGAGTGGGCCAATATCTGCACTGGAAAATATCGACCTTCTACGGGAAGGAAACTGAAAGAAACTGGTATGAACACCACCCAGACCCGGTTACGGAGATAGGACCTGTTACAATTCTATGGGACTACACAATACACACTGACAGAACAATCAAAGTTAAGCATACAGACATTGTTTTTAGAGACCGCAAACAAAAAAGAGCCTCCTTTTGATATGGCAGTCCCTGCAAACTGCAATGTATCTTTGAAGATATTCAAAAAGCTGTCAAAATACAAGGACATTGAAATCGAAATCTCAGAAATGTGGCACATGGAAATATCAACAATCTCTGTTGTAGTTGGAGCCCGAGGATTGGTTGGAAAAGACTCCAGTAGACTAACTGAAGGGATCTGCCTTCTCACAAGTACAGTTCACACTTTACAAAGCGCTTTATCTATGTAAAATATGGGTTGTTTTTTTTTGTCAGTGGAAAGTGCCATGTAGCCATTTCTAACCTTAGGTCCCTGGGCGGGACTCGGAAAGAAATTTGTAAACGCCAGAAATCAAAGAAAACAAATAAATAAATAACATTCTAATAATAATAATAATAATAATAATAATAATAATAATAATAATAATATTGGGCAGTATAGTCAGATGAAGGTAATTCAGTATTAAACTTCGTCACATGCTGAAAATGGTATGAATATCTCCTTAAAACAATTATAGAGAGCCAGGGTCTCAGAATTTGGAACTTTATCCTTCATACGGACAGATATATAAAAGCTAAAATATCAGGAAAAAATGATTAAGAGTTACAAAGAAAAATGCATTCTGATAAATATGCCAGCATCATCTGATAAAATACTTCACTTGGAATAATTAATCATGAGGATTTTGAAGTTGAAATGGAAAGAAAATTGTAACCACATAACAACTTATAAACTATAATAATTGGAGTTCTGGACACAATCCTAAAACTTACACACCACCCCACATTAAGAAAATCCCTGACAGCCTCTATTTAAAAGGGAACCAAATGATTGCACTGTGTGCAACTGTTCATCTCAGGAGAGCATTATCAATATAAAAAAACAATATAACCTCCATAGATGTTAAGTATTACTTAACACCAGGAATTTCCTTTTCAGTTGCACCTGAAGCTGTAAGGACTTCCTTGCTGAAGAAATACCGTTTTATTTCACGAAATGGCGTAACCCATAACGCGATTAAATTTGGTGTCGTAATTTTTCAGTCAACTTAATAAATACCTCAATTAAAAAAAAAAAAAAACTATTTTTGGAAACTTTATACAGGAAGATTATTAGACAATATTTGTTTATCAATAGTTACATTTCTTTTTCATTATCTCGACGTGTTACGTTTGAGGAGATACTTTTCCTCAACTCTTCTGATTCAGTGGTTTGTGTGGTACATTCAATGACCTCTCTGTCATTGTATCTTAACATGTGTATCACTATGGAAATCATTCGCTCTGGCCCGAGCACGAAAACAAAAACAGAATGAAAAACTCGTAGCAAATTAAAAAAAAAAATGTCTACCAGTGTACATGTCGAGCCTACAAAAAGCGGAAAACTCTTGAACATTCTAATTACTTTTTGTTGCCAATTAAAATTCGATTAAACAATTAGCCGACAGTAATTATTTTCCGTTTTTAGTCATTTTATGCTATTTGTTTTCTGTAATTTTTTCATGCTTTCACAATATGATTCAATATTTTTCTTTTTTGCTTTCTTTTTTATTTTTCTATATTTCTTTTGTTTATTTTATACATATTTTCCTTATCCGTTTCTTTTTCCTTTTCTTTTTCTTATTCTACACATATTGTCTTTATATTTGCTCCCTCTTTCTTTTCTTTTCTTCATTCTACACATAGTTTAATTACTTATACTCTCTTCATTTCTCTGCCTTCTTTAATGTATTCTTATTTTATTTTATTTTCTCTTTCTATCTCTTTCTCGCCTTTCTCTATTTTATAATATTTATTTATTCTTTTTTCTTCCTTCTTTACTTCTTTCCTTCCTTCCTTCCTTCCTTTCATTCTTTCTTTCTTCCTTTCTTTCTCACAATTTTTCGCTTTCTTTCTTTCGATTTTCTTTCGCTCTTTCTTTCTTTCTTTCTTTCTTTCTTTCTTTCTTTCTTTCTTTCTTTCGCTCTTTCTTTCTTTCTTTCTTTCTTTCTTTCTCACATTCTTTCTTTCTTTCGCTCTTTCTTTCTTTCTTTCTTTCTTTCTTTCGCTCTTTCTTTCTTTCTTTCTTTCTTTCTTTCTTTCTTTCTTTCTTTCTTCCAGATATATTTCCTATGTTCGTTCTCTTTCTTTTCTTTTTTTACTTATCTTATTCTATTCATATTTACCGTATATTCTCGCGTATCATGCGGCTTTTGAAGACCTAATTTTAAAGCTAATTTTAAGGGGGTCACATCATACACAAGGTATAAAATTAGCGTATATACTGATGACCCTGGCTACGTCGTTGACCAAACTATATATACATTTACTAAAATCAAATTAGTCTTCAAAGGTTGCATGATAAGCTGGTATATACGGCATTTTACTTTTTCTCTTATTTTGATTTGGTTTATCTTTTCTTTAGTCCCCTTTTATTTTCTTTCTTTTTTCATTTCTTTATGCCATGCACATTTTTGGCGATTGTTCTTTTTTCTTTCGATGTTTCTTTCTTCTCTTTTTTTGTGTTTGCTCTATTTTATATTTTTACCAAGATTCCTTTTCTTTATTTCATCCTTTCTTTCTTTTTTCATTTTGCTTTGTTTTTTTTCTTTCATACTTTTTATCACTTCTAAGATATAAATAATTCTTTCTCTCTTTTTATCATCCCTAAATCTAATTAATTCTTTCTCTCTTTTATTGATTTTTTGTTTACTCTTTCTCTATATATATTTACTTTTTCACTCTCTTTTCTTTCCTTTCTTTCTTTCTTTCTTTCTTTCTTTCTTTCTTTCTTTCTTTCTTTCTTTCTACTGTTCCTATTTTCTGTACTCTTTCTCTTCTTTCATCCATTTTCACATTGATTCAGAAACTTTTCAGAGTATACGAACAGACCCAGCGAATGCAATCTTTTGAAATTGTCCGATCCTGATGTTAACCACAGTTTTCAACCAATTCTTCTTCTTCTTCTTCTTCTTCTTCTTCTTCTTCTTCTTCTTCTTCTTCTTCTGTGTGACATGTCCCTTCAAGACGTATGCTTCATGCCTCTCCACAATTTCATGTCCATTGTAGCATTTAGTAAAGTTTGTTTAATAAACTTTATCTTTTCGCAATCTTCCCTATCCCTGTTCCGCCATTCATTTGCACAAGCTTCTTCTTCTTCTTTGTCTTCTTCTTTGTCTTCTTCTTCTTCTTCTTTGTCATCGTCTTCTTCTTCTTCTTCTTCTTCTTTGTCGTCGTCGTCTTCTTCTTCTTCTTTGTCGTCTTCTTCTTCTTCTTCTTTTCCTTCGTCGCCGTCTTCTTCTTCTTCTTGTTCTTGTTCTTCTTCCTCTTTTCTATTAATCTTCCTTTTACCGTTCTTCTTTTTTTTGTATTAATATCTTCTTGATTCTTTCTTTCCCTCTCTTTCTTACCTTTCATCATTCTGCGCATATATTCTTCAATTATTTCTTTCTTTATTTTGTACTTATATTCTTTACTCTTTCTTTCTTTTTCCTTTCTTTTCCTTTCTTTATTCGATATATACTGTTTTAACTATCTCACTTTCTTTTTTTCTTCCTTTATTTTATTCATATATCCTTTACTCTTACGCTTCTTGTCTTCCTTTTTTTTGTTTTCTGTATTCTATACATATATCTTTTACTCTTCCCTTTTGTCTTTCTTCTGTTCCTCATTCTATACATATTCTCTTTACTTTTTCACTCTTTTTCGTGCTTTATTCTCTATATACAATCTTTACTCTTTCACCCACTCTCTTTCCATTTTTCTTTTCCTTTATTTTCAACATATTACCTTAACTCTGTTTCACTTTCTATTTTTCTTTCTTTATTCCATGCATATGGCCTTTAATCTTTTCTTTCGCTTTTTTCCACCATTTCACTTTAGCCTATCTATTCTACATTTTTGTTTTTTCATAAAAATATTTTTCAGTTTCCCTGCACCAGCCACCAGCTAAAATATGATCACTTCTCAGTCTTCTACTGCTTCGATATTTGTTATTGTTTTTTTTTTGAAAACGTACGTACAAATTCCTGCTAAATAACAAGCTATCAATAATTACTGCCGTTTGATGTTACTCTCCCTTTTCCAATTACGCCATCTTAGCCATAAATAAAAGAAAATGACTTTAGCAGAGAACATTACAGGATTTTTTATTGAATTGAAGTAAAAATAAATATATTTTCATTCGATAATCTTCAACAGAATTTGATTCTGCACTCCTGGGAGAGGTGCAAAAACAGTATTTTATGACATGCCAAAATTTCATTCCAATTAACATAATTATCTTGTACTGTATCCTACTGAAATCGGCATATTTATTTCGATTTAATTGCATTATTGGAATCGGATGGCATGCGCACATGTATATCTGTGTTTGACACAGGCATTTGTTTAATCAATAAATGCCAAACATTTCCTTAATATCGAAAAACCACTTGAAAAAGAAAATTTGAATTGCTTGTAATGGAAGACGAGAATAAGTATATAGTTCTTAAAACACGACTTAGAATATTTAATCATGGCAACGTTAGCATTTCTTTTTTATCTTAAAACGAGATGATATATTTTAAAGTTACTATTTTAAAGTTCTTCCAGTCAGTCTATTCTTGAAAATTGGTTTGTAATTCTCATACTTCAAGATATATTGCAAATTTTCCACTTGGCTTATGGTCCTCTTTTTTTTTGTGTTCTTTGTTCTTTTTCGGATAAAATATAAATCCATCGGAGGCTGTCTCTTGTTATTATTTTCAATAGCTGTAACTTGTAGTTTTGCAAACAACGGTTTGTTTATGTTGAACAAATATACAAATTGTTCTGCATTGGTCGCACATGATATTTTTATTGGATCATAAATATTTTTTTCTTTTTAAATCAGCGTTTGTCTGGTATTTATTCCAGTTTTGCAATGCACATTAAAAGTCGATCAGATTGAATAAAATAAGTAGTATACTAATAACAACAATAATAATAATAATAATAATAATAATAATAATAATAATAATAATAATATCGGTGTATGAGGCTTCGTATATTTGTATTTTAGCGTCAGTTTGTTGGCCGGCTGATCTTTCTCTCTATAAATAATAATAATAATAATAATAATAATAATAATAATAAGAAGAAGAAGAAGAAGAAGAAGAAGAAGAAGTGTTGGCTGGAGAAAACTGGTTAATATCAAGATTGCATTCGGCGGGCCTGTGGTTAACATCAAGATGCGTTCGTTGGACCTGTTCATATAATTTGAAAAGTTCCTTAATCCTGATGAAGATGCACCAACTCAGTCCATTGGTATTTTCCAAGGTTCTGGTACATTGGTAGACTGGACTCCATAACAGTTGCTGCAGCCGGTGTAACATCTCATGACACGATATCATTAGGCAGTGAGCCTCAAAGAGAGAAATTGACGATCACCGCGCAATCTGCACTCGATGGAATCAATAAGTAACGGTCCATGGCAAGTTGCGGGACATAGAGTGTGGTTTTATCTATAGCGCGCGATGGACTAAAATCAGGTGTTCTTGCCCAAGACACACTCTGTATGAATGAAAACCTCGTTAAACTCAGATATGTGAAAAGGAACTGGCAAGATGCTGAGCTTCGGAATGACCCTACGACTACACTACTCTTGAAGCTGAGGATGATGATGATGTGACCTTGAACACACACACACACACACACACACACACACACACATATATATATATATATATATATATATATATATATATATATATGTACCAGGTGTATAAACCGGGCGTGATAGTTATCCTCCCACTATTGCTCATTTAGAAAGACAGTAGGGCCGATACAAAAAAGATTTTAACCTGTTCACTTTCTATCTGAATAACTGAAAGGGTTTTTAGTGATTCTTACAAAAAATGGTATCAAGATGTCTAAAGGTCTTATCTGAAAATCTGGCAAAAAGAAACAATAATTTTAGTGTGTGTTTTAGACATTTAACATTTTGTGGGATGGATAATTATACTGTTAGAAGATTATATATATATATATATATATATATATATATATATATATATATATATATATGTGTGTGTGTGTATAAATAAAAAAAAAAGATTGGATTTGAGATAATCATAATTAAGTAATTATGGAATCTAGAAGACACCTCAAAAGAATGCAGAAAGCACGTTTTTGGGACTCATCAGCAGTGTGCGTCCACTACCAAAAATTGAAACCGGGGTCGTTAACATGCGAGACAAACGTCATACCAACTGTAACAACAGTCCTCGGTAACGGATTAAAGTACTATGATCCTTATGTTATATATATAGGCAGCAATTTTTCATTAATGCAAGCTTCATTAAATAATATAGACAAGTTTTGTCTATTTATTTTAAGTAAGTTCCTTTCATATTGTCTGATAAGCTTAATAACATTATCAATGAATTAAATAATATTTATGTTGGTCACACCACAAACTGGCTTTCACGACACTTGACTACATTTGAATGATAACTTTAACATCTTTAGGCATTTAAAACAACATATAATTCCGTGGAATCCTTGTTGAAAACACAACTATACTTAAACATGAAAACAATAAACAAAAACTAAAAATTCTTGAAGCTATATACATAAAACAGTTGAAACCTAACCTGAACAAAATAAACTACAAAATCTCCACAAATATTCTTAAATGCCTATAATTGATAACGGTAGCAATTGGTTCATACTAACGGCTTCCCATACTTAATACTTCTCGTTTTCACTCTCGCGTGGTCATGTGTGACATCACGCGACGCGACGCGATTTTCGCTTCCGCGTCTCGTATACCCGAGTTAGTCGTTGCTTTGAAATTTTTCATGTAACAAAAACAGACTATCATTATTGTTTCGTCCGTGTATTAGTTGATATATTGAAATGTAATTGTCATCTTTGATATATATATATATACACATATAGATAGATAGATAGATAGATAGATAGATAGATAGATAGATAGATATAATGGAAACGCTTAGCACATCACGGAAATACGGTAATAAATCATGATTTATTTCGACCTGTAAGTCTCATCAGACCGAAGATATAAATAGTATAAGTTTATCCAGACAAATTCTTAAAAAAAAAGAGAAAAAAAAAAAAACGAAAGAAAACGCAACAGGAAGTCGACCTAGAAAATCTATTTTCAACGTGTTGGAAGCCATTAGCCATTGATAAGTATGGTCAGAAATATATTAACATAAAGACACACACACACACACACACACACACACACACACACACACACATATATATATATATATATATATATATATATATATGTATATATATATGTCTGTGTGTGAGTGTGTGTACTCGTATTCAATTCTCTCGTCGCATTCGACGTATGAATGTCAAGCAGACCAGTTCCTAGGAATCGACAGCCCAGACACCAGCACATGAGATATGATTATAGTGGTGAAGGTTTCGTGCAGGACCATCCACACTTCTTGAAGGGACGAATACAGAGACCTGCTGCACTAAGTGTCACAAGGTCCCCAAACGACACTCCGCAGGTTTTGAATTCAGACTTGTCCTTCTCCTAGACCAGTTGCCATCCAAGGCAGGAGGCACGGTGGAGTAATGGATGGCGGCTAGGATTGAGGAATTGGAGAGCCGAGTTCGAATTCCAGTCGAATCCATTAAATTCACTTACGTACTAATACTCTTATCCCTCCAGCTATGTGTAAATAGCAGGACAGACAGGGTTATATATATACACACGCAAATAATCTCTAAGTGGAAAGGATAATCCACGTGGTTCTTCTTATTCTAAAATATGAAAAAGATAGATCTGTCTAATTATTATTTTATTTTTATTTATATATATATATATATATATATATATATATATATATATATATATTGTTCAAATGTTTTATATGCAAATATTTTATATGAGGCGCTCTCGGCTCTTCTTTTAGTCATTATCAATTATATATATATGTGTATGCGTATGTAATTCATTTCCATTTCCATACTGCCCAAATACACAATTATATATATATATATATATATATATATATATATATATATATATATATAGTGTCAGTGTGTGTGTACATGTGTATGTGTGTGTGGTTTATTTCTATTTCCATGCTGCCCAAATACACACTTATATATCTTTATGTCTACGTGTGTTTGTGTGTGTGTGTATGTATATAGAAGATAGCTTGTGCTTGTGTCTGTGCCTATATGTATTTGCGCATCTATGTATCCGTAGATCATTTCCATTTCTATAAAGCCTCCATTTTTTTCTACATCTTCAACACGCTAAGTGAAGCTACTGCATTTTCCGTATGATTTTTTTTTTTACGATGTGTTTTTTCCTGGCCTACAACCAACTAGATTTAAGAAAAGAATTGTCCTCCTCATAAAACAAAACCTAAGTCTGAACCTCAATTCATAGTTTGGTGGCCGAGAGAAGAATTCATAATTTTCCCCAAAATATTTGTGCGAAATTGAATAAAACGAACTTGAATTTGAACTCTTCTCCCCACCGTCCACACTTTCCAAGCCGCTAACCTTAACAGTACTCGCAGACCTGATAAATGATACATGCATGAATATCTCGATTTTACACACACACACACATATATATATATATATATATATATATATTATGTGTAAAGGCTCCAAATATTCATACACATCTTTACGTATTTAAACACCGTTCATACACAAGTATAAAGATTCCTGCAAGCGAACATTTTGTTTGATGTTTCTCAGAGTAATTTTCGCAGATCAATAAAATCAATGGAATGATCAATTATCGATGAATTTCCAACTGTATAATCAGAAGGAAATGCCTTCCAGCAGGCATACTTCAGGCGGCAATTCTTTGTCTAGTACCTTCTCTCACTGCGCAAACGCATGTTGAGTAAACACTCCTTTGGCCTAAAATATATGCGTTCGCTTGAAGCAAAACGTTTCTTCCAGTCTAGAGACGGGGGTTCAGCCATATTCATTTGCTTTATTTATTATGAGATCTGCTGGTCTGTCTCGAATTCCGTCAGAACGTTTGTGATTATGGCTCTCCACAACTTCCTAATAAAGTAGGGGTCTATGTTCACCTATCCTTTGTAGATCTTACTAACGTATCTCTTCCACTCACTGTTCTGTCATCAATTAGCTCAAACTCGTTGTCTTGCTTCCAATATGTCCCGTGAACATCAAATTCTACAAGAATTCTTTTCTCCTTATGATCCTTAGAAATATAAAATGTTTCTTTCTGATTCGAAGTATCCATTTTGTATCCATTTTCTCTAAAAGTTCGTCGTTATTCATATTTTCGGTTCAGGATATTCTAAGCATCCTTCTGTAGAACCACATTTCTTTTGCCTAAAATTTCTATTTCATTTGTGATGAGTTTGTTCAGCGTCCATTAACATTTAAGACGGATGATGTTACATTGCACACATTTCTATGTTTCTAAGGAAATTAGTCATTTAATATTTCGCTTAGTTTGGGAAGAAATATTTCCTTATTCCAATACGTTGTCCTATTTTGTCGATTTCGGAATTCGTTGTCCTATTTTCAGTTGTCGAACACTTCTTTGATATTTAAATGTTCGTACTTACTTGACTTTGTATCTTCATTTTGTAATTTACATCTTCGGATTTTCGCTTCATTTGTTCTTTATGACAGACACATTCAAATTATCTGAGATGAGGTATTATGATTCCTTGTATTATTTACATTATTCGGACGGTTATCCTCATCTTCATTGCCATATTCACAACGCTTCAGCCGTTGTACACTCCGGTCTTTATCTCTATGTCTCTCTATATATCTGTCTATAGCTCTGAGATGGGGTATTATGATTACTTTAATTATTTACATTAATCGGATTGTAATCCTCCTCTCCATTGACATATTCTAAACGTTTCGGCCGTTGAACGCTGCGGCCTTCTTCGAACCAAACCCATTATTTTGTCCACTGAAAGAAATATCTTCCGGATGTCTCAGTTATTTTCATTCAAATCTCCATTTTCACGGTTCACCAATGCTGTCGCCTGGTATTGAACTAGTCTAGTCACTGGATGTAAACAACGTCTTTATCCACTGGGCCATGTATCATTGAGGACATCTGTTTATGATTTTTTTGGATTCACAAACCTAATGTCTCAACATAATTTTTTTTACCAGTGCTCATATTGCAATTTTCGATATTATTATTTTATTTTTTACCAGATCTTATATTGCTTTTTTTGTTATTCATTGCCTTTCTTTAGCACTTCTTATTACTGGTTCCCTTATTGTAATCATTTCTATGCTTTGTCGGCTCAGGAGATTTTTGTTGCCTAGCATATGTGCTGATTTCTTAAGTTCTCGTATTTTCCAGTGATGTTCCTATGACTTTAATTCAACCTCATCCCACAGAGGTGGGGGTTGATCTCCCTTTTCCTTCTATATGTGCTCAACTACACCTGATTTTTCTATTTCCCATTGTGTTACTACTTTACGATTTTCTTGTAGTCTTACCTTAAGGGAGCGGCCTGTTTCTTCTCTGTATTTTCTACCACAAACGCAATGATTAACCATGTTTTGTAATTCGTATTATATATGTAGATGTTCAGAAAACAATTACGTATTTCACTGCGATGAATTATGACTCCACTCCGCGGCCAAGAGGACTAGGATCAAAGTGTAATATCTGTTCCACCTGCAGACAGTCGGCCCACGGCTCCAGCCATTTATAGCAGTTCCAGATAGCCATCATCCATCTGCAGCTCCCAGTCGTCATCGGCTGCGGCACCAGTTAAATCGAACAGGCCTCTTGCTCCTACCGGCGAGCTATCTCCAACAAGTCTCTAGATCCAGCGATCCTCGCCAGCAGCAACGATATGCAACAAAATGTTCTTTTCAGGACAACGCTTTTCAGCGCCCACAAAACTGTCTTATTCAGGTGAATGCTCTTCACCGATTAAAAAATTGTGCTTTTCAGGACAACACACTTCAGTAACTACAAAACTTTCCTTTTCGGAACAACGTACGTCTCACACTCTGCATAAACTTGCAGAGATATTTTTTTGCTTAGTGCCCTGACTTTATTTTTGTTGACGTATTTTCTTTAACGAAAAGCAATTTGGCAATATATATTTTTCATTCGAGTCTTAGTTTTTTTTAGTTGGGTTATTGAATGACGGATGACAACAGCAACGACAGAACTCTCGCCCGGAGCTGTCAGAGTCATATTTATTGGTTAAATCACCTGTGGTAACCACGTTGGTCACCTGCATAGCTCACTGGGGAATATTTGACCTTATTCTGTTATGCAGTTCTTGTAGGAGAAAACACTCTTTTTGCGGCTTCGATTACATGATGTAGACTTGTTCATCCTTTCGCGTAAACGTTATCATTGTAGAATGGATCAAGCGCAAAGCCTTTTTTCACTTTAAAATCTTCGAGCACAAACTTGGCTGATGGTAGTGTAACAAAACGATGAAACACAATGAAAGTTAATATCAGTGTGAGAGATACTGCAGGACTCTAACAGGACTTCAAGGCATATTGGAGATGCGCAATGATAAAGCTGAGGAACATAAGAAATCTGCCATTATGTATATGTGTATTTCGACAGCAGCCAGCAGCGTCTGTATGAAATTTGCCATAACTTATTTTATTTGAGATTTTAATGAAGAGTAAGGCATGTATGTCTTTGGGCATTTTTACTGGCTGAAGTAGGTCCAGGATCCAATCACTGTGAGGTAAATTATTATAATAGTATTATAGATTTGACAGTGATGATGATAAAAACAAACTAATAATTGATAGTACACTTTGCTAAGATAAAGAAAGAAAGAAAATGTAATACTTATTAGAGTGTTCAGAAACTATTTCATCGCTGTGAATTTTGAGTCAGCCTATACAGGAGGAATCGAGGTTGAATGTTAAGAAACTGGGTTTCGAATTATTATATCATCACTTCTCTCCGACAGTGAGTTGTTTATAGTGCATTTCGAAGTTTAATTTCCATGGAAGATTATAATTTTAAAAAGTAACATATGTGCTATTAATTATTGTATGAATTCTGGATTCATAGTAGTATAACAGAAGCAATGAACAAAAAGAATGATTCTGTTTAGGCAGATGCAGTGAACGCTTATAGATTTTTATTTGTGGTTTAAAAGGTTTAGAAATATCTATTGTGATGTAATCGGGAAGTCTCGATCTAGATGACGACCCACTTTGAATAAAGAACTTTTGAAATAGATTATTGACGTGGATCCAAATGAAAAAAAGACATCTTGCACAAAAACGTTCATGCTAAAAGTTTCAATATACTTTTGACCAGGAATGCATCACATTGTCTTGAGTCGAGAAACTGGGTTTGACAAATAAAGTGAAAGCGAAAAAGAAAGTGTTTATCATTGCCAATATCAAATCATCGATAACATCCTCAAGAGTCCTTGCTTTTCTTTTTGTAGAGGATGCAAGTCGTTGTCAATTATAGCCTACTGAGACGATAATGCGGACGATAATTGGCATGTCTCTATTTACATAAATACAGTAGTAAATATTGGTCTGCAGTTGGAGATTCGTCTTCAGCTGTGCTGATAAAACTCTCTGCCTTCGAGCAGAGAGGGTCCCCAGACGAGGTTATGTTGAAGGGCAGAGTGTCGTCTTGGGAAACAGCTACCAGACCCTATTTTACACGGGGTCTACGGGGACTTTTTGGCCAAGCCTACGGGCTCGGCTACCTCACATCAAATTCAGCTTTGTGCCGCATCTGACTGCGTGGGGCGGCTGGCAGATATTCGGCAGTTGGAGATTCATTGTGGAATTCACTTGACTCACTTCTAGCAGTAGGCTACTTCTACGCGCCGCTGGCGAATCATATATGTGTTGTTCTTGTCCAAAGTATTATCGTTCATTACCAACCTTCGTGTGATTATTCTATTCAGTAACCTTCCATAGGTTACAATACTCCTCATATTTAGCACGTAGATATTTCTGATGACTCGAACATTTCATAATTGGAAGAACTTTCAAAATCAAAGAAAATCTTGAAAACAGTTCTTCAACATTTTGGAGATGAAAACCCAGTTAGCCTTGTATCTGATATTGAACTCTAAGTCACATTCATTGAAAATAAAGATGATTTTTTAATGAATAATATGGAAATAGATTCATTTGCTTTTATAACAATTCTATTAAAAGGGAGTTACTTTCCGAACACTATAATATTAACGCCAAATCGTATCTGTCTTTATTTCTATATTTCTGAAATGAGATATTATGTACACTATTTACATTATTTACGTTATTGCTATCTGCAATGTACCTTTGAAGGTATTCAAAAACCTGTCAAAATACCTTGAAATCGAAATCTCAAAAATGGGGTATATGGGAACATCAACAATCCCTGTTGTAGTTGGAGCCCTAGAATTGGTTGGAAAAGATTCCAGTAGACTAATTGAAGAGATTCCTGGAAGTCCATGCCTCAAAGAAATACGAAGGGCTTTATCTATGTAATATAATATATATATATATATATATATATATATATATATATATATATATATATATAAATATATTCAGTGAAAAGTGTCATCATGTCATTCCTAATCTTAGGTCTCTGGGTGCGACCCGGAAAGAAATGTGTACGTCAGAAATCAAAGGAAATAATAATAATAATAATGATAATAATTGCCTACTACTTGATATGACTTGCTCCTTTTAATATCCCTCTGAATGTTCTCAACTGTCTTAACCGGGTATTGAACTCACATTCTTTGGGTCCTGTCACTGGATCTAATAAAAAGCGCCTTTATCCACTGTGCCCTGTGTGCATGTCTCAGTAGATAACTGATAACTGACATCCATTAAACATGGCACGTGGAACAAGAACAGTGAGCGAAATAAAGGTTAAGTTCGATATTCCAACCATCTGAAGAAGGCCGGAGCGTACAACGGCCGAAACGTTGTAATAAATATGGCGACAGAGATGAGGACAATAGTCCGAATAATGAAATAATTAACGCTAAATGTTGACATAATACATGGACGTGAACAAAAGAGACATAATAAAGTAATAGCTGTATAGTGATTTTCCAAGCGTAGCACTCGGATCGAACTCACTACTCAGTCGTAATTATTTTAGTGAGATAAGATTGCTAACATTTACACAGGCTCTATCTAGGTGAAAGCTATATATTATGTATATCATAATCAAACAGGTACATACATTAAGCTATAGTTAACAGGTTAGGTGAAATAGCAAAGATACCTTTAGGATTCTGAGCAAAGTATCAAGAAGTAGGGGAATTCCTGCTAAAAATGACCTCAACAAAATTCTGTCAATTAATCTGCTTGTTGCAGCCTGCGCACGAACATGATATATTCTCCACAAAATTCAGTCACCAACAGCAGAGTTCAAAGAGAAAAGGTCAAATCCAATCCATCAGCGGACATTAGCAAGCTAGCCTTTTGATTGTCAACCTTTGCTTCTCTTTCCATATGTGCATAACATACTGACGCTATGAATTGATCTTTTGATATGACCATACGGATTAATTATTCTAGACATGATAACTGATGCGATTGGCTTAAGCTTGGTAATGTTGAATAGCTTATTGAGAGCGATATGGTCGCTGAGGCGTTTGCTAGCTACACGTTCCAGAAGGTGGTTCTGGAATGTAGCGACCTTTTGAGACAATCAAGACCCTGTAACACAACTGGTAGGATGTAAGTGTCAAAGATCTTAGTTTTCAAATCATGAGCAACTCGTTTTGATGTTTGCACTTATTTTTGTTGAAAGCTGCCCAACCCAGAGTTAACTGCTATGTTATATCTATCCTCCATGGCAATATCCTATGAAGAATTTCCCACATAGAGTTCATGTGTCAGAGATGTGGTTTAACAGACGAATACAGAGAAACCCACTGACAAAATATATGAACAAACAAGTCTTAAGGAAATTAAGGACGACAAAGAAAATGAAAATTAAAAGTATTGAGACATACAATGAGGAAAGAAAGTTTGGTGAATTTAACACTCAGAAGACATTCTGAAAGCGAAAGAAATATATGAAAACAATGAGTATACTATTTAGCAAGTTTGCATGGATGACAGAACAAAAAGAAAGGGGATTTATCAAAATTTATTTCGGGCGAAAGGAAAGGAAGTTGGGGAGGGCTACGTTCTAAATGAAAAATGTACATGGAAGAAAGAAATAATATTTTTTAAATGAGTTAGTCTCTTACGATTTCTTCAACATAATAAAATCCTATTGATTTTGTGGCCTTCAAACTGTTGTTTTCTGGGGCAAGGAGTGGCTTGTTAAATGTAACGCCTCTAAGACGAAACGGTGCTCTATTAATCATCTGAAAGAACATTTTTGCCTGGCTGATGCTAAGCTCCAGGAGAGCGTTCATGGTCTAATGTTTACCGCTAACATGAAGTCGAAAGATTATGGCAAGTATGTTAAATCAAGTGCTAAAAGGTTCTCTGTGTAATGAAAGACTAACTCTTTCGCTTGAATCTATCACATTTATAAGTTTACTATTCAACTGCTTATTGAATATTGCTGCAACATCTGTGCATGGTGCCTTAACTGTATACCTAGAGTTTTTTTTGCAAAGACAGAAGTAGAATCTATAACTTTATCGGTCCTAACCGGGTAAGTTGGCTTCTATCACTTACCCACCGGTGTCACGTATAATCTAATGTATATTTTATATAAATCTTTTCACGATAATTGTTCTGATGCTCTTTCCAAATTTGATCCTCCGACTTCACGAATGTAAGTTCAGTACTAGATTGGCAAATAGGTCTCATAAAGTCTCCGTTGAAATTGCTGCAACCTGTAATTTTCTTGCTAACCTTTTCTTCTTTCTAACTTCTGTCTCGTTGAACTCTCTTCCGTTCTTCCTACGTTCCTTTCAAATACGATCCTCAAAAAATGAAATTCAACGCCAATCGTCATCATCAGCCAGCTTAAATCCCGTTATATTATTCTTTCATTCACTCACAGTAACCCGTTGCATCCTAGTTGCTTGGAGTAAAATAATAATAAAAAAAAACATCAGGAAATATTATTTAAATATTATTTATTATTTATGAAGTAACTGTTTATTCCTCCAACTACGTTAAGCCTTGCTGTTCACTTTTATATAAAACGTGCGGTTAGTGTAAAGTTTATCAACGCAGAATGTAGAATCGGTGTACCGGGTTCAAACCCTGACCGAATCTCTTTCGTTCACTTCACACTATGCCCTTGGAAAAGATATGAATCCATATTTTCCCAACTAAATACCAGAGCAGGCTGTGGCGTCTTAATATGGATAGAAAGTGTCTGCATTAAAACTGTTGTAAATAATAGGGTAGACTGAGCACTTAGCTTTGTTAGAGCAACCAGTCTAGAAAAATGAAAACTTTGAATTAAAAATCTTGTAAATAAGAGGGTACGCTGCACTCTTTGACTTATGTAAAACAGATGATTCCCTTTCAGAATTTGTGGTTGTGTTCGTAGAATGCAGATATTTGAAAACGATTTGCAATGGGATTTTTTATGAAATGCTCACCAAATATAAGCATCACGTGCCACTCAAGGTAGAGGGTTATTGAGTGAGGTTGTTGTAAGATGAGGAAGTAAGTGCTGATTATAATGATAAGTAGGATAAAAAAAATGTTGACCCTAGACTTTGAGAGATAAAGATCATGTAATGGTTGAAGCATTATTCTCTTGGGAATCGGTTTCACAAAGTATCGGTTCTCGGGAAGACTTCTCAGATATTCCTTCTTAGCAATGAAATATGAAGGAAATGAGGATGATTCAACTACGTGTACGTGGCATGACATGTTCTAGATGTTAAACAGGTGGAACGAAAGAATCCTGCTCGTCTGAATATTTGCCATTTAAATAGCGATCGAATAACAAGAATCTTTCAATATTGCATTTGCGGAAAAGAGGCTACTGGTTCTATTAATTCATTAAAATGGCTCATACTACAACCTTGTGCAAATTAATTGAAACAACTGCTTTAGTTTCCTTTCTTTCACCATACGGTCAGTTTTAGACAATCTGGTGTGACAGTGTGTAATAAATTTCTATTTCCTCCTCAGATCATGTAATTTGCAGTAGTTTGCCGTAATACGAATCTATTTTCGAGGTGTATGATGCAATTTGTTTGGCCTTGAAAAATACTGTGAATACCGTGATTGCATCAGATTTTTACCACGCCCAGACACTATTGTCTCGATTGTCGATTAGTTGTCATACGGTTATTGTCTGTGATCGAAGATACTCCAAGGAAGCGTACGAAAATTGTAACACTGAACGAAGACAATAGCAAACCTTATTAGTGAGCAAAACAAAGTACTATAGATTGGCCCAGATACTATCCTTATTTAAATCCAATTGAGAATTTGTGGTCAATCTGCAAGGAAAGACTTCATGGAATGGACATACGAAATACTAACATATGCACTGCATAAAAAAATAGTAAATAATAACGGAATTATTCGTTTTGTTTCAATTAATTTGCACAAGGGTTTAAAGTCCGCCATTGTTATCACAATGAAACTAAAGCCCTAAATGTATTGTATCCATAGGAAAGAGGCTATAGGTCCTATTAATTCGTTAAAATGGCTCATACTATCTCCATTCATCCCTTTATTTGGTTTTTCCAGAGTAAACCATCTTGAATATATAAACAAATTTCTTTAGAAAATATTCGCGTGATTGAGCAAATTTCATAGAGAATTTTTGACTCTTTCGAAAACTCTTTTGAACAAAATCATATCTCACGTCAAACCAATCCGCTTAAAAAATGATTCCATTTTCACTTGTGTCACTACTAAATCATGCAATGCGTATTTATTCGAGTGTTCAAAACGTTTCTGTCGATCACTGCAGATAGTCGACTGCAATTAGTCATTATTGAACCGAGAATGAGTCCATTAGAAGACTGTTGTTAACAGAATCCTCGAGCAGAGGTAGTCATGCAAAACACAGAACACCACGTGATTCAATGTCGGATAAGGTCGACGCAAGAAATGGTTCATGTGTGTAAGTTCAGACTTTTCTTACATTTGATTTGATTGGAAATTACTTTTGAAAATCATCCAACCCGGAGACGTTCCGTTCTATATTATGCAAGCGTGCTAAGCTCTCGCATGCCAGGGTAAACAAACGAACAATGAATGTATTCGTCACTGAAAATGGTTGACCTTTCCTAACCTTTCGAGTGTCGACGCTCTTATGATAATGTCTCAAGAATGGCAGAAAACTCGAGTCATTTATTTGTGTTGTATTTAATGTAAATAGAAAAGCGAATCGCGCCTAATCAAAAGTAATTGTTAATTGAAGATAGCGTGAGATGCAAAGGTTGCAGCAAGATTTACAAAAAGGTGCTTCGCATTTATTTAACAAGACAAATATATGATTTAAAATATGATATACAAACTCCAAGAAATATTTTTGCAATAAATGTATAATATTAATAAAATAATAATAATAATGTTGCTATGTCAAAGTTAACAACGAGTATCAAAGTTGGCTGACTGAGAATTAAGGAATTTATGTCTGTATGAATGATGGATTAAGTATTATTATTATATTTTGGCGCCGCTGATTTTGGTATTGATCATTCAGTTTATTTTATATTTTAAGCTTTTAGGTAATTTTAAGCTTTAACTTTCGTGTAGCTTTACACACACACACACACACACACACACACACACACATATATATATATATATATATATATATATATATATATATATGACGTCGTCCCCCGGTCGCAGCGCCGACTGTGACGTTCTGTCCTGATCTACCACGGCGCCAGTTGTGACGTCCCCAAACAGCACCAACTGTGACGTCCTCGCCGCGGCGCCAACTGTTCGCTCCTCGCTGCTCCGTTCTGGTGTCGCTGCTTCAAACGTGACGTCTGCCTGTCGCGTCAGTCGTGTTGTCTCGTCCTGTGACGACCAACTGGCTTGGTATCGGTCGCGGCACCCAAATGTGACGTTCTAACCTTTTGGTGATTCGGGTGGGAATCTGGTTAGATTTGATATCAGCCTCGTCGTTCCCAACTCGCTTCCAACGCCTGGTTACCAAGGTAACTGCATTGATCTCCAGTCTGCCTACCCACGTTATGAATTGATCTTAGACAGACGAGATCAAACAGTGGTTGGGGCCGTAATGCAAACTGAGTTCAACAGGAGTGATACTACACAAATATGCATAAAAGAAAATAAAATGAAAATTCAAAAAGTTCAAAGTATCAAAGAAAAAGGTAACAAACTTTATGTCTAGTTGTTCGATACATAGGACTGCATCCCGACCCGTTCTGTGGATTGTGACACGTCGTTTCCGCTAGGCAAGTTTTAACGCTTCAAGTCGTTTGCTCTCTAAGAAATTGGTGTTTCGGTGTGTCTTTGGACGAAAGTCGAAAAACTTATTTCGGTGGTCTGGTTCTAAGTCGCTCTTCAAAATAATTGTTCTTGGGTTGAAGAGGAGTCCGGAATTTTTGCGTGAATCTTGGTCAGCTATCTGCGAGGCGGTTTCAACTGGAGACTGACTCTGGGAACTCAACTCTGGAAACTCGAGCCCGAACTGATTTCTGCCTGTTGGGGCCTCGCTTTTATTGACACCGACCAAAACCGGGTTGGGTCTGTTGGCGTCGGGGGGTTCCTCGATAATTCTAAATACATATCCACCTCTTTTATTTCTGGTTAGGGATTTTCCCTCTTTTCCATTTTTGGGAACCTTTCCTCCTCCCACTTTCTCACCATACCTCTGAGGGGCGTGAACTGCCCTCCCCACTTCTTTGTAGCAGCTTCTCATACTTATACCCTGGATGGGGCGTCGACAGTCTTCTTCGTGCGTCACGTGATCACCACTCGGCCAATGAGGTCTTGGTCGGGTATCTTTCCTCCTCCTTCGTGCGTCACGTGATCACCACTTGACCAATGATGTCTTAGTCGGGCGTGAACAATCCGTGGCTCTGTTTCGGAAAAAGAAAAAAATATCTTGCTTAACTAAAAAAAAATTATCTCTTCTCTTTCCCTTTTCTTCCTTTCAATCGCCGTTATCACCCTTCTAGTCGCAACGGACAATATGATAACTCTTGTTTTACACGTGGTGTTTGTCAGGTATTTTATCGCTAATTTATCAAGATGGGTGGTATTCTTAACATGGCTTCAAAAAAGAAATATCCCCAAAGTTTTCAGTCAGTCTGTCGCCACCAAGGAAGAAAGAAAAACACTTCTGGGTCCCCATTCATTTTCCTTCGGTACATATTCCTGATAACATAATTTTATTATCGCAGGCCAAAGATGTTTCGTCGAAAAGAATTCGGTCAGCGAGACTGCTTGTGTGGGATTTAATTTTTCATATCTGTCCAAAGTCCTTTTAGTGGCCTGTTTCTCGTCACTTATCGAAATAGCATTTTCACTTGAATTTTCCCTGGCCAGTGGTCCAGCCTAGATAACACAGCCGTTATCAAAACACATCTGATTCCTTCTTTCTTTCCCTTTCTTTTTTACTCAGAAACTCCCTGTCATTGTAATGACACCCTTTTTCATTTGTTACTTATCAATATTTTCATTGTCTCTTAGCCGTGTGTGTGGCTGCTTATCACCTACGATTCGTCTCGCCTTTCTTTCTGCCCTCTTTTCCTTCTCTTCCTTTCTCTGCCTCGTAAATGGTGCCACATATATATTATGAAATGGAGAAAGTCCGACAATTATTGTAAGACATTTTTATGTTTATACATTCTTTTTATAGATACAAATATTTAAGTAAATGCTCTGTTTATAATAAACAGTATTAAACAACATTTACCGGCCTGAATGTCCGAGAAATTTTCACAGAAAATATTCGTCCTCCGACAGGATTCGAGCCTGTATCCTATACGGAACCGCTTAACTTGCCTTTACCGATTTGGCCACAGAGGCGCGTTCGGTTAGCAAGGTCGATTTTACTGTATTTGAACTTCAATCTTCTATGAATCTCTCACGTACATTCATATCTGCTCATGGCGTATCCAAATGTAAACAAATGACGTCACATATTATGAAATGGACAAAGTCCGACAATTACTTTAAGACATTTTTATGTTTATACATTCAGGCAGGTAAATGTTGTTTAATACTGTTCATTTTAAACAGAATATTTACTTAAATATTTGTATCTATAAAAGGAATGTATAAATATAAAAACGTCTAAATGTTGACTTCAATGTTCACTTTTGTATTTAGACACGCTCGATCTCTGATATTGAACACTTTATCCCATAAATATAGTACACCTTAAGAGTATATTTAATATATTGATATACACACACACACACACACACACACACACACACACATATATATATATATATATATATATATATATATATATATATATATATATATATATATTTCAGACAATTTCAGTTAACATTAGGAACGAAAATAAATGTAATACAGGTCAAAAGATTTTCTATTAAAGTGTGTTATTATTGACAGTTACAAAACTTTACAGCGTGCAGTGTTGCAATGCTAGAAATTTATTTTATTTAATCTGTTAGCGAAGTAAATTCGCCATTAATTACATTAAATTCTTTGTATGACTAATGTTTATAATATTAATTATACTGCACCAATTTATATATATATATATATATATATATATATATGAAGAAATATAGTTTTATGCTGTGCTATTTTTATGGGGTAAAGTGCTCAATATAAGAGATAAAGCGTATGTCAACGTAAATATAAAAGTGAACATTGAAGCCAACACTCAGAGGCAACTGGAGCGATTTGTGAATTAGTTCATTTATTTATTTATTTGGATTAATTTTTATTTCTTTTTTTTTCTTATTTATTTGCTTATCTTTTATTTTGTATATTTTATTTACTCTATTTGGTTTTCGATTTTTGAATAACGTAGTAACATTTTATATCGTTATATAGCAGTTATAGGCATTTTCTCCCCTTTTTGGATTGATTGTTGTAGTCTATTCTAATGGGAATGGCTGGATTGGTTGGTTAATTTGTTTATTGTTTACTTTATTTATTTATTTGAATTGATTATTTTTACTTTTATTTTATGTATTTATTTTTATTTGTTCTAAATCGTCTATTCTAACGGAAGTGGTTTTTAATTTGTTTATTATTTGCTCGAGTTAATTTATTTTACTTGTTTTTATATTATTATGTTTATTTTTATTTATTCTTTTCAGTTTTCGATTTTTAAGTAACGTAGTAAAAATTTCTTTTCATGTCTACATTTTGAGATGAGCTCAGATCGTTATTTTTAGTAATTTATTTCTGTCTGGGAAGCTAATAATAGTTATTTTTCCGTCAAGTACAGTTTACAGGTTTTGGATTGATTGTTGTGAGCTGATAAACGTTTCCTTATTTTCCATGATATTTTTGGTGTGATTTGCGTTTTGTTTTTAATTTCGCAGATATACTTAAAAAGCATTGTGTTGTTCACATTTTTACTATTTGTGAAAGTAATTTTGTGTGCATAGTTTTTTTTGTTTCCAGGGTCCTTCAGTTACTCCTATATATACTTTTTCTTCATTATCTGGTTATTTTACCGTGGCTTTGTATATTACGTTGTTTTGTAAGCAAGCCACGGTAAAATCTTATGGAAAGTTATTTTGCCGCATTATAAGTAATTAGATTTGACCTAATATAAATAAAATTTAACCTAATATAAATTAAATATGATTAATATAAATTTAAAAATTTTAATGCAATTTTAATTGTTATCTTTTATCCTTAAATCCTATCTTTATATTGTTCTTTCTATTTAACGTTTCTTTTTCCTCTTATTGCCTCACCTTCAGTAATCCCTTGCGTCTTAGTGGCTTTATTGCCCTGCTTGGATGAAATAATTAAAATAAAAAATGATGTTGACAAAAGGCTCCTGCATGTCCATGCAATAAAATTGATTTCTAATATCATGATACTCCATCCGAATAAAAAAGAAGAATATTCTTGATCTTTTTACATACAAATTAATTTCCTGCTCGTGTGACATCGTGTTTTTTTTTTCGACGGAAAACAAGAAGATGTAATTTTTGGTGAACTTTGAATGCCATTACACACATGAGGACAAATACACCGGAGAGAGAACAGAGCAGAATACAAACGGAAATATAATTAATATCAGAACATTTGGGATTCTTAACATGAATAAAAACACACAAGCACACACATTCAGACTCTCTCGCTCTCTTTCACACACACACACACACACACACACACGCGCTCAGACACTCACACCACCATAGTTTAAAATTGGCAGAGTATTAGTATATAAAAACAGTGTGTACATTGAAAGTAAGACTATATTGTCAAGGTTTCATGTCTCAATACGATGGTACAACCAACACAAATACCCATATATATATATATATATATGTGTGTGTGTGTGTGTAGAAAATTTTCGTCCTCCGACAGGAATCGAACCTTTATTCTATATGCAATCGTCATGTAGCTTTACGTCCCTTTAACCAATTTGGCCACAGAGGAACGCTTCTCTGTGGTCAAATCGATTAATTAAAATTTCTCGGACATTCTGGCCGGAAAATGTCTAATACTGCTTATTATAAACAGATCATTTACTTAAATATTTGTATCTATAAAAAGAATGTATAAACAGAAAAATGTCTTAATATATATATATATATATATATATATATATATATATATAATAAGAAAGACAAACAAAAGGAAAAAACATAGACATGAAAATAGATTATTATAATGAATGCAGCTATAAATTACAAATACACACTATATATGGAATACTGCTATCATATATGGTCTGGTGCTCCCCACGCTGTACGTCTCGAGATCCTCGACAAAATCGAGAGACGGATATGCAATGGGATAGATCCTGATCTGGCATGTCGTCTACAGTCTCTTTCTCACAGATGTGCAGTGGCTTTCCTCTGTCTTTTCTACAAGTACATTTACGGCAAATGTTCTGACGAGCTACTTTCACTGGTTTCCAGTTTGCATGAATTTCAGCTAGCTACTAGGTTGGTATCTCAGTTCTACCCTTTCATTTTCGAAACAGTTAAATGTAAACGTTTTTTCTACTCACAAGGCTTCTTATCTTACATTTCCCGTCTGTGGAACTCCATTCTTCTTATTTGCTTCCCTGGTAACTATATTCTTCAAATATTCAAGTGTAATATCAATCGACATCTTCTTATCCCTTGATCTTTTTCTCCGTCCATCTCTTTATCGTTTCCGCATACACGCCTCTTTACTCTTGTTCTCAACTGTCTCTAACACCTTGCGTGCTTCATGGGAGTGAAATGTTTAAAAAGATATGTATATAAATAAGCAAGTTGTAAGTCATGAACTTATTGTTATGGGAACTTACCCATAATAACATAATGGACTATAGTAATAAATACTGCGCCTCAAGAGGAAGCAGAGAGTTCAGTCCGAAGTCGGGCAACCGGCTGATCGGCTGATCAGTTGAACTCTCTGCCTTCGGGCGGGGAGGAACACGAACGAGGCTACGCCGAAGGGCGGAGTCTCTTTCGGGGAGGTAAACAGACCCTGAACCCGTTTATACAGGTTCAAAGGGCATTTTTTGGCCCACCCCACGGGCTCGGAGATCCCACACTAAACCGGCATTGTGCCACATGATGCACTCGTGGTGGATGACTAAATTCTCTTCAGTCTGAAGTCTGGTGTGAGGTCCGTCAGAAGTCTGTCAGTCAGTCAGTCAGTCAGTCAGAGTGAGCGAGTCAGTCAGTCGATTCAGAGGCAGTCCGAAACACAGTCGCGTTCAAACAATTACTACTAAACATGATTGTTCGTACTAACACTTTCTACTTCTCTGTATATATTCCTATTTGTAATATATCTGTGTTATTCCATATCCGTGTTCGAATTCTTCTTTATTAGTTCTACCTTGGATTATCATCGTGGTACAAGGAACCGGACCATAACACTTATATATAAACCTAGTCTATTTATATGCACACTGTCTCCATCCACCCAGCCAGCATAAATAAGCAATCTAGTGGACACGACCCTAAAAATACCCTCAGCTATAAACATAAGAAACTGGGAATGGCCGTTTTTCTCTTTCTTTCGATTAATACCTTTGTGATCTTTTATATAGTACCCGCTGAGGAGGAGTGGCAAGTGGATTGAAGATCACATGGAATCGTGAAACTGAGATTCAGCAAACGTTTTACATCCATATGTGCACACGTCTGCTCTTTCTTTCTTTCCCTCCTTATCTTATTTTTTCTTTCTTTTTTTTAATGAGGCGCTGAGAATCGCTCAGCTTGAAAAAGAACAGATTAAAACATTAGCTTTGAGAGCTCACCGCCTCGTGGCGTGAATGGAAACAAGATTTCAGCAGGGACCTGGGTAACTGGGGAAGAAATGATTTATAATTTTAACAACTCCAAAAAAACTCCTGTCATTTAACTATCATAGAGAACATATTCTGCCTGCCATCTGCATAGCTGACGCTAGATTCCAGGGGAGCAACAACCTGCATCTTCTTAGCATCACGTTTTCAATTGACAGCGACTATATCGAATAATTAGCATCTTCTGCAAGTAATATTTGGTCACTGTGTCGTGCCAGAAAGTTTTCTCCTGAGAATTCATCTTTCACATTTACAAATCTACTATTCGCCCATGCATTCAATACTGTTGCCATATCTGCTCTAGTGCTCCTGCTGTACATCTCGGGATTCTTGACAAAATTCCAGTAAAAGTAATTTAATCGATCTTGACCAGCCATCTCGACTTCAGTTACTTTTTCATCGATATGATGTTCTTTCCTCTGACTTTTCTACAAATATTTTCATGACAATTGCTTTGACGCGCCTTTTCCCCTGATGCCCCGAATAAATGAATTTAAGCATCTTACTTGATTGGCATGTAGGTCCCACCATTTTACTGTTGAGATAGTTAAATGCAAGAATATTTATGAGAGTTATTAAATTTAATAACTCTCATAAATATTCTTTAGGATAACTATTAAAGATAAACTATGGAAGACGCCAAGTGATGTAATTTAATTCTAATAAACGAAAGTGAGTGACTGTAATTAATGTGTTTATTGAATTTTTATTTTTTTATTTTTTTATAATTATTAAATTATTTAATGTAATTATTATTTTTTATTTTAATTTGATAAATTATCTTTAATAAACAACTTTTGACTTTTTCTTTCTAGTACTGCCTACTCTCGAACTGGGAGTAATAAGAAGGAGAGAAACCTAGATTAGAACAATGATAGAAAGTTAGCTTATTCTATGTGACATGTCACTTAGGTAAGTGGTGTCTGTGGCTCTCCACAGATTCCTATTCTTTGTAGCTCTTAGTAAATTTTGTCTTTTTATAATTACTCCCACTTTCCGTTGTCTTTGCTTTCAATAATGATGCCATCTCTGTTCCGTTGTTTCTGCTATAGATTTAAAGATTATTGATAAAATCCAAAGCGGAATCTGAAATGTTATTCGTGCTGACCTGGCATCTCGGCTTCAGTCATTTTCACATCGTCTTGATGTACCTTCCATTTGCCTTTTCTATAAATATTTTCATGGTAATTGTTCTGATGAATTTTCCTCTATGGTTCGTAGACGTTATGAATTTAAGCGCGCAGTACTAGATTGGCGGTAAGGTCTTATAGTTGAAATGGCGAGATCTAAGTTTTTATGCTAACAGTTTCTTCTATTGCAGTTCTCGCTTGAGATACTTTCTTTTCCCGGCTTTTTGGTTCTCAGTCAACTTTGATCTTCTAAAATATAAATGCTTTATCAATCCTTAGCTACTGTCTTTTTAATTTCTGTTCTTTTATTGTCCTCTCTCCTTAATAGTGTTTTTTTTTCTCTTATTCTCACAGATTCATTAATCACTTACGTCTTCGTGGCTTTATTACTTTGCTTGGGGAGAAATAAGGGGCCCGCTATCTACTACTGTCCATTTTGCTTTCGATATTCCGTGATTGTCAAACTTTTTAAATCCACTTTCCTTTTTAGGCGTCCAAGTAATCACAACATTCTCTTCTTGAGTATGTGTCTTTTTGTTACCATTTTTTCTAAAGCTTCTTGTTTTCTTACGTGTTCTGTTAATGGAATGCTAAGCATCATTCTGGAGAAACGCAATTCTTTGCCTCCAATTTTCTATTCATAATGAAATTGTCCAGCATTCATTGCCATATAGGAGATTTATATTACATAGCATTTCAGCATGTTTTTCTATATTCCCAAAGGAAAACTATGAACTTTACTAGGCATTTCGAATGCATCTGTTCCTCTTGTAATGTGCATTCGGATTTCGGTGGTATAACATATCCTCTGTTAAAAAAAAAAACTTCCCAGATATTTTCTATTTGTTTAAAGAATAAGATAAAATATTTTTCCCAGACTAAGGAGGAGACTTGAAAAATCAAACTTCTAAATTGGTAATACAATAAGAAGCTATGAGGAATTCATCTATCATTACCGGTAAATATTACTTCAGTTAAAATAGTGTTTTATTATTAGCTGATAGAAATAGACTTTGAGTTTATAAATCAACAATGTTGCATTTATAGTAAATATGTTTACATCTACTCTACTAGTTATCTATAAAGAAAATTATATTTACATATTTCTGACTGTTATCCTTGTCTTTATTGCTATATTCACGAAGTTCCGGCCGTTGTACGACCCGGCCTTATTCAGGTGATATTAGCTGGAATTTGGAACTGAACCGTTTATTTTTTCCACAGGGGTAGATTGTTCTATTTTCGCCTGAAGAAGGCTGGAGCATACCATCACCGAAACGTTGTGAATATGGCAATAAATGTGAAGACAACCGTCCGAAAAATTTAAATAGTGGAAATAGTTGCAATACCTGATCTCATATATATAGAAAATGTAGAAAATTATATAGCGTTCTTAAAGGATTTCTTGTGTATTTTTGTCCAAGTAAAAAAGAAATGTATGAATACAGTATATATATATTTGAAATCTAAGATATCTAGTTAGTTATTTCTGGTTGAATAAACAATTTTAAATATGGACAGCGTTCTTATATTCTGCAGCGTAAATGAAACATTTAAAACAAATCAATATTTTTTAGTTGTATTTCTGTAAATTGAAAGGAAGCAAGGCGAATCAGTTTAGCACCATTATGAAACAGAACATGTGTATACACAGAAGGTTAGATAAAAATACATATTTCTGCCTTATAGTATAACGTAGGCATAAGTATATATTATTATAATTATTATATTTCGATTTCTGCTCTAGTCACAGAACCTACCATGTTTGCAGGAAGATCTAACGCAGGTTGGGTCTGTTGTTATGGCTACATTTCTTGATTTGTTTATCTAACTCCTATAACATCACTAGCGTTTAGGACACATGGCAGAGTGGATAAAGGCGTTGGTTAGATCCAGTAACAGGACCCAAAGAGTATGAGTTCAATACCCGGTTATGGCAGCTGAAAACATTCAGAGGGATATTAAAAGGAAATAACTGATAACTGACATCCATTAAATATGGCACGTGGAACTAGAACAGTCTACCCCAGTGAGCGAAATAAAGGGTTCAGTTCGAAATTCCAACCACCTGAAGAAGGCCAGAGCGTACAACGGCCGAAACGTTTGTAATGTAAATTACGAATAATGCAAATAATTTACAGAGAAAGTTCTTATTGTGTGGGCTGTATTTATAAAGACGATTATATGTATTTCTCTTACGCTGAGATTTCAAAGTATTTTTCAATCTGTTCTTGCGTTCTTTTTTCATCATTTCAAGCGCTCCTTCTATGACTGATACTATTCTTGTTTTCAATTTCCATATTTTTCTATTTCGATTTCCTGGTGTTTATACTACGATAGTTTTTCATTTCCTTGGTTGCTATGTAACAGTCTGCTGGGCAAGTCATATCAATTAGTAGGCAATAATAATAATAATTATTATTATTATTTCTTTTGATTTCTGACGTGTACACATTTCTTTCAAGGTCGCACCCAGGGACCTAAGGTCAGAAATGACATCATGACACTTTTCACTGAATATATATATATATATATATATATATATATATATATATATATATATATATATATATATATATATTACATATATAAAGCCCTTCGTAAAGTGTGGGCTGTACTTGTAAGAACATTTTTTGTATTTCTTTGAGGCATGGATTTCCAGGAATCTCTTCAATTAGTCTACTGGAATCTTTTCCAACCAAGCCTAGGGCTCCAACTACAACAGGGATTGTTGATGTTCCCATGTATCACATTTTTGAGATTTCGATTTCAATGTATTTTGACAGCTTTTTGAATATCTTCAAAGATACATTGCAGTCTGCAGGGACTTCCATATCAATAAGGAGGCGCCTTTTTTGTTTGTGGTCTGTAATAACAATATCTCGGCGGTTGGCCTTGATTGTTCTGTCAGTGTGTATTGTGTATTCCCATAGAATTGTAACAGGTCCTATCTCCGTAACCGGGTCTGGGTGGTGTTCATACCAGTTTCTGTCAGTTTCCTTCCCGTAGAAGTTGCAAATTTTCCAGTGCAGATATTCGCCCACTCAGTCATGCCGGGTTTTATACTCAATGGGTGCCAATATCGTGAAATTATTATTATTATTATTACCGATTGTCTTTCATTACTTACTCATTAACGGCGATTTTCAAAATGAGTATTTCTTTCACTTTGACGTTTCACCGTTCTCTTGTTCTTTAAAAACAAAAATAAAACACCACTATGTCAACAGTTCAAAATAATTTTCATTTTAGGCTTCATTTAATTCTACAGATTTTTTTCCTCTCTTTATTTATTATATCCCATCCCACCGTGAGTATTTTCCATGACATTTTTAGTTTCCGAATGTTTCAACAATATAGTAATCAATAGTAAATGCTACCAACCCCAAAGACACCAAAGATGGAAGAAGCTGATAGTGATTACAATAGATTTCTACGGTTGAACCAGCGGATGAAGAGGGCTACGCATGACGGACATGCTAGAGAAGGCGTCACCCGAAATTATAACAGAACTAACAGCAGTCGGCTGCAGTTTCATAAGTAGCTTCTGGATGTCTCATTCCATATGTGCCGGAGAGGAAGGTCATGAAATGAAGAGTGCTTGTGTCACTTCCTGTCAAGTTGAGGGCACTTAAACAAATTCACGCTTCACCGTCAACCAAATGTTGCAAAGCAGAATGGCAATATGGAATGGATGACGGCAACTTTTAGTAAAACTGGAAGCGTCTTGTCCAACAACGAACCATGGGCAACCACCCCCCCGAAATAACGGCCTGTTTGATGTGACAAAACTATGATCCTTGTTTTAAAAATTTATAAGCTGTATATTTGATTTAAAAACTGATCCGACGTGCATTTTCGGGATAACAACAGCGACATTACTCTATTTATTGAACTGTTTAGTTCATACCACATTGAATGATAACCTCCTACAACAAAAAAATTCTCAAATTGCCATATTAGTAAAAAAAAAACGCACTCACTTAAATTTAAAAAAAAAAATCAACGTTAGCCTTACGACTGCACGCTCCAAAAAGTTTGTATCCGTTATCAATAGCACATTAAAAAAAATATATATATATTTCAATTCGCAAAGTATTTTTTCGTTTCGGATGCTACCTGAATTTTACCAAAAACAAAATAATTTCTATGTTTGAAGATGACTGAATGTACAGTCGAAAGTACTCGCGTATTTAAGAAATAACTTATAAATTTTAAAAACATGGATCATAACATTCATCGAGTGATTACTAGGTTATCGCATCTTTAAAATTTTGTTAGCGAAGGGATTTCGCCATTTTATATCATTAACTTTACTACAACTTTACTTTTTATATGATTCATTATAATATAAATGGAACTGCACCACATATTTAATATATATATATATATATATATATATATATATATATATATTAAATATATTAAATGGTGCAGTTCCATTTATATTTGTAGACGTGGCGACATCAGCAAAGCCTGGTTCGACGAAATCCTAATGGATGAAATTCGTCACAAATACATTTTTTCCAATTATTCTAAATACTGTGATATATAGAATTACACACACACACAAACACACACACACACACACACACACACACACATATATATATATATATATATATATATATATATATATATATATATATATATATATTCAGATATAAATCAAAATATATTTGTAAAAAACGATATGAATAAAAACAAAAGGGAAACTATTCTGTAGTGATGAAAGCAAAATACTCTCGAAGGACAAAATGCTTCAGTAAAGAATAGTATCCTTTTGCTTTATATATGCATATATATATATATATATATAGTAACAGACAAACTGTTTCGCTGTATCACAGCTAATCAATATGGCTAGACGTCCGGTTGCCTCTTGCTAGGATCGAAACCCGGCTGAATTGGCGTCAGCCGGAGATTTCACCCCTAATGTGTTGACGCACAGCAGGGTAAGAATTTTTTAGATAAATACACAGTGACTGAGAGGACTCGATTCGCTTTACCGAAGAGTCTTGCATTATTAGCCGTAATAGTCACTGTTTACAAACTTACATTCCATCCACAGAGAGCTCAATCGATATATATATATATATATATATATATATATATATATATATATATATATATATATGTCTATCATACATTCCCCTCACATTCCCGTTATAATTTTTTTTGCCCCTTTGTGCTGTGCATATTCGCGAGGTTTGATATATATATATTTTTTTCCCTCATACCATTAATCATTTCATTTTTTAATGTTTTAATTGTATGTAGGTGTTTGTGTGAGTCAATATATATTGCAATAATTGTGAAATTGTTCCCAGTCGACCCTGATGAGCTTGGGAACGAAACCGGTTGGTCTGTTCTGTAAGTGTTATCATCTCTTATTTTTTATTTTTCATAATGCCTTTAGGAAATAATTTGTATCTATTCCTTGCAATATTACGGTTTTGTACCCCCAACAATTTATTTAAATATTTTAAGCGGAGGTATTCGAGAGATATTATCAAAAACTTGATAAATTTCTTCTTATTAAGGCAAGATTGAGAAAATTAAAAAATAATTGTAAATTTCTTCAAGCCTGTATTGATAATCATGTTTGTCCCTCCTCTTTTCTGTTTAGAATTAGGAGTGCAAAACTGAATCCAGGCCTAAAAATTGAGGAGATTTTCATGAGGGAATCTATTTAGCTTTGTACAAATAGAATCCATCAACTGACCCGTGATTTTATTGTCCTTCGTAGAGAATGTTCAACCTACCTTTCATTTTTTGATAGGATTCGGTTCTGTCATTATGTGGGCTCTATTCATTCTAAATCTTCAAGAAAATTATCTAGTGACACACAATCTAAGTTGCAGCATTTAATTAATAAACGGTTTGGACATATTGTGGAACCAATTTCGGGAGTTATCGTTAACCTGTCTACTTACGAGCTTTCTGAGCTAGAGTCTAGTATACTCTCGCATGGTCTTGACCACTGCGTTCCATTTAGGGTTCCTGATAAGGAAAAAAACAAATTTTCAGAATTTGAAGTGTTATCTTCCTAGTTGTGCAGACTTGTGCATCGCTCCTCTGACTCACTTTCTAATCTTAAGGCTACTCTTAATAGTTTGGCACATACTTATGCTTTAACTCCTGCATACCTTTCTGAGTCTAAGTGGAGTCAACAGCACCGGTCCGTAGTCAGGACTTTAAAAGCAAATAATAACATGGTTATTACTCGTCCTGATAAAAGGGCTGGTATTGTCCTATTGGACCATTCTGATTATGTCTCCAAAATGCAAAGCATTCTTGGTGACGCTACAAAATTTCTTCCTCTTGGTCCAGTAGAGACACATGATCGCACAATTCCTTTAGAAATTAAATTTCAAAAGAAACTCTTATCTTGGGCTAAACGTGGTTTCATATCCCGTGAAGTCACTGATGATATCAGACCTGTTAGGTCTATTCGCCCTCGTCTCTATGGTCTTCCAAAGGCTCATAAGGATGATGTACCCCTTCGACCCATTCTGTCCATGTCAGGCTCGTCTCAACATAAGGTTGCGAGTTTTCTTTTAAACCTGTTGTTGAACATTTTAGCTCGTATACTATCAAAGATTCTTTTTCGTTTACTCAGGCTATTCGTGATACTCTTCTAAAAATAAATTTATGTGTTCCTTTGACGTATGTTCTCTATTTACTTGTGTTCCAGTAATGGAAACTATTGATATTTGTTGTAACATGTTATATCGATGTAGTTTGTCACCTACGGATATCCCAGAAAATGTGTTTGTTGAGCTTATGCAATTCGCTACCATGTCTGTGGAGTTTAGCTTAAACAATTTTATGTACATACAGATTGATGGGATTGCTATGGGCTCCCCTTTGGGTCCCGCTTTAGCCAACATTTTTGTCGGCTTTTATGAGTCGTCCCTCCTCACTTATGACAATGCACCGTCTATGTACCGTCGGTATGTGGACGATACATTTTGTCTTTTTAATAGTGAAGCGGAAGCTGATTCCTTTCTCACAGTTATGAACCAACTTCATCCATCTTTGAAATTTACCATCGAAAAGAAGTCTAATTCTTATCTCTCTTTTCTTGATGTCCTTGTGCATCGGACTCCTTCTCAATTTGTTACTTCGGTGTTTCGCAAACCAACGTTTTCTGGTCTGTATACGCGTTGGGACTCATTTTGTCCAAGAAAGCGCAAAAGACCTTAACTCATAGGGCCTTGATGATCTGCAGCGAACAATATTTGGATGAAGAATTGGATTTTATCCGCTGCACTCTATTAAAAAATGGATATCCTAGGGATACTCTTGATAGTGTCATACGTGATAAAATTATTAATTTTCGAATGGAAAAGCATTACTTAGTTCAGAAATGTCCTATTTACTTGCGGCTTCCATTTATTGGTTCCCGGGGCGAGATTGTGGCTAGGCGGGTCCTGTCTGCTGACCATCACTGCTATTTTTCTGCTCAACTAAGGATTCATTTTGCGACTCGTTCTGCCTTTCCCTCTATGCATAAGGATCCTCTTCCTCCCCTTCATGTTTCTTCCGTGATATATTCTTTTAAATGTGGTTGTGGTAGCAACTACATAGGAAGGACTTCCCAACGTTTAGATTGTATGATCAGGCAGCATGTCCCATTGCGAGTTCTTAATCCGGATGCTCGTAAGAGCCAGTTGGTTAATACTTCCGGGTCAGCGATCACTGAACATTTAATAAATTGCAGGGATTGTGCGAAGAACTTCAGTCCGAATTGGTTTACTGTACTGTCCAGTTCACACTCTCCATTTCATTTGAGGGCACTTGAGTCTCTGTATATTCGGTCCAGGGAGCCGTCTCTTTGCAAGCAAAGAGACTGTCTCCTTGGGCTTCACGTTATTACACTCTAGTGTCTATCATACATTCCCCGTTATATTTTTTTTCCTCCTTTGTGCTGTGCATATTCGCGCGGTTTGAAATATATTTTTTTCCCCTCATACCATTATTCATTTCATTTTTAATGTTTTAATTGTATGTAGTGTGTTTGTGTGAGTCAATATATATTGCAATAATTGTTAAATTGTTCCCAGTCGACCCTGATGAGCTTGGGAACGAAACCGGTTGGTCTGTTCTGTAAGTGTTATCATCTCTTATTTTTTATTTTTCATAATGCCTTTAGGAAATAATTTGTATCTATTCCTTGCAATATATATATATATATATATATATATATATATATATATATATATATATATGATTCTCTTCACTTTCATTCTCTTTGCGTTTTAATGCTCTTGAAAAAAAAAAGAAATAAACGGAAGGAAACTCACATCAGTATTAGAAAGATGTATAATATTTAGTGTAGTTGAGAAGCATAATTTCCTGAAAAGTAGTTTTAATAGAATAATTTTATAAACTTCGGATGACAGCTAAAACCAATTATTTCCTGTATGTAAACGAATAGTTTTATATTTCTAATTACATATTTAATCTCTGAGTAAACTGGGAATAATGAAAAGCATAGTGCAACATACCGTGTTTTGTTTATTTACATTATTTACATTGCTAAGACTGTCGTAGTTGTTGTCTTTATTGCCATACTCACGACGTTTCGCCGTTGTATGCTCCGGCCTTCTTCGGCTTATTCGAATGTCGAACTGAACAGCTGATTTCCTCCGCCAGGGTTAATTGTTCTAGTCCCACGTGCCATACCTCTTCTGGATGTTTCTAACACAACTCTCCAAGGTTTTGTTCACCGCTGCAGTAGTCAGGTATTGAACTCCAAATTTCGAAATTTCAATCACCTGAAGAAGGCCGGAGCGTATAACGGCGGGAACGCGATGAATATGGCAATAAGGATTAGGACAACAGTCCGAATAATGTAAATAATTACAATACCTCATCTCATAAATATAGATAGATATATGGTGTGTTCATTTATTACTAGTGTTGTTTGCGTCCATATCATGTTGAAACGCCGATTCTTTTGGGATCACTAAAGGTCGGCCTTGGTTAGTACTTATGTGGGTGACAGCTTGGGTATATCAGGTACTGTCAGCTTAGAGATGCATAGATGATGGAATGGGGAGCTGCTCGGAATGAGAAATCTGTGAGCCTGGTTTGAATCCAGAAAGGTCTGAATCCAGCTCTTCCCACAACCCCACTTATGTTTAAATATTGGGGATTTTATCTGAAAAAAAAACATTGTTCCTGGTTAAAGATCTTTCCATGTCTTCCAAGATGCATTGAGTGAGCATGGAAGACGAATGCACACAATAAAACATGACAATGGCAAATGAGAAAGAGAGAGAGGTGGAGAGAGAGGGGAGAGAAAGAGGGGGTGAGAGAGAGTTTGATTATGTAAATGCACATTCTTTTGTAGGTAGAGAGCGTTTTCTGTCACCACGGACGACAATCAACACTAAAGTTTTAATAAAAGTACGAATCCCTTATCCAAGTTTAATTTATAAGACCATAAATTATAATTATCCCCTCGCTTAAATCTCCATGTTAACGTTTTGATCTCTATATACGGTTTTTTTTCTGATTTAAGGTGTAAATCATTTTCAGCTTTTTAAACAGTTCGAGAACAATTTTCGTTCTTGTACGACAGTGGCTAGATGTGTTTCATATCTGGCAAACATCAAAGTTACACGTGTAGTTCTCTTTATTTTGCAATATTTAATATATAATAGCTCATCTCAGGGATATAGACAGATATAGAGAGACATAGATATAAAGGCCGGAGCGTACAACGGCCGAAATGTTGTGAATATAGCAATGAAGGTAAGGATAACAGTTCGAATAATGTAAAACATGCGTGTAATCATAATCCCTCATCTCAGAGATATTGACAGATATATAGAGAGACATGGATATAAAGGCCGGAGCGTACAACTGCCGAAACGTTTGGATATGGCAGTGAAGTTGAAGATAACTGTCCGAATAATGTAAATAATGCAAGTAATCATAATACCTCATCTCAGCGATATAGATGCCGAAACATTGTGAATATAGCAATGAAAATGAGGATAACGATTCGAATAAGGTAAATAATGAAAGTAATCATGATACCTCATTTCAGAGATATAGACAGATCATTTACAGAAGATGAGAGGACTTTACAATAAATTCCTTTTTATAATTATAATCCCGTATTTCATAATCCTAAACAGAAGTTTTCAGTTAGTTTTTTTCTGGATATGAAAGATATTATTAGAAGCCGTTTATTCCCTGCAATAATCTTAAATACCATTCAAAGCCTGTACAGCATAATGTCTAAACACACGAGCCTTTTTCTTTTCGACTGCAAGAACCATCGATGAATCATGGTAATCGAAACACTTACAAGCTTCTGACTGCATTTGTTGTTCCTAGATTCGACTATGTCAAAAGTTCGTTTATATTTACTGACCTTGAAGTCACCTGCATTAAAGAATACACACGCATCTCTTAGATCAAAGTCAAAGTATCGATCGATGGATCGATCTGGTGGCCGGCAGAAACATCTACTGACACACTACAGAAGACATATCGATGCATATGTTGCGTTCGATACAATTTCATGAGACAGTACGGATTTCTTTGTTCAGAGATGATGTATTTATTTACTGTGATAACACACATATTGTCAATGACCACTGACACCGCTATCAGTATAATCATTACAGAACATTTTTAATTTAAAAAAAAAAGTTTCCCTTGTATGGCACAAGGCTATCCGGGATAAAAATCATTGCATTTGTAATGATCTGCTATAATTGCATATCTTAATTAGTCCCGTGTAAGATCTGTATATATCCCCAGTGCTGATTATCTTCACAACTGTGGATGCACTCAGGCGGCTTATACCAGACTAGGCTTTGTATATCCGGGGTATAATTTAGGCAAGTCAATTTTGCATATAACCTAATTATTTCATATTTAATGCGAAATAGAATGCGTGTAAAATATCTAAAAATAGAGGAGTACACTATCCTGGCAAAACCAATAAGTTAAGATATATTATTCTATCTATCAATTCTATTATAACTACAATAGAAAAATCATATGTTTATATTTCTGAGATGAGATATTATGCACACTATTTACATTGTTCGGACTATCACCCTCATCTTTCTTGCCATATTTATCGCAACGTTTCGGCCGTTGTACGCTCTGACTTTCTTCAGGTCGTTAGACTGTCGAACTGAACGCTTTATTTCGCTCGCTTCGATAGACTGTTCTAGTTCCATGGCCATATTTAATGGATGTCAGTTATCTCCTGTTAATTTCTCTCTGAAAGTTCTCCACTGCCTTTACCGGGTATTGAACTCACAAGCTTTGGGTCCTGTCACTGGATCTAACTAACGCCTATATCCACTGTGCTATGTGTCAAGGACTTATGGCCCAGTGGATATTAACAATGTTAATATGGTAAAGTATAAATCTAAAGTGACACTATGCTAACCCTTGAAGGAGGATTTTATAACACAAAAGGTACAATACAAATGGTATAATCGAGAAGCTTCGAGTAATTCAAATAAAAATTTATGGGAACCAAAAAGGGATATTTTACAAAACAATACATTCAGTGCATTAGTTGTTCATAATAATGACTTTGAAATTAACTGTTAAAATGCTGTTTTAATTAAAAGAGTAAGCAATTTACTAAAGCGAAAGTGTAGTGCGTAGATCACTAGATTATCCACAGTAATTATCCATTCTGATATTTGTCGATTACTTTCTGTAAAGGGTAGATTTTAAATTCTTCACACGTGACGAGTGTTTTGTAAGCATTTCACCACAAGCAGGGCAGAAGTGCAACTAGTACGCAAGGGGGTTATAGAGAGTGAAGGTGAGAGAAAAGGCTGACTATAAGAGGGACCGAGGAAAGTATAAAAACTGAAAGGGGTTCAAGAAGAAGATAAAAGATAGCGATTGACATTGCATTTAAACTTTTGGCGATTGTAGTTATGGGGAAGCATGTAAGAGGAAGGGAGTTTCACTGTCCGGAAGTGAAAGTGGAGAAGCTGTTAAAATAGAAGAGGCGGTTACATTTAACGGTTTCAACAGTAAAAGGGAGGAACCTAGATGTCAACCTAGTAGCACGCTTAAATTTATGCCGACGGGTCATCAGGGAAAATAGCTCGGTAGAGGAGTTGCCATGAAAATATTTGTAAAAAAGACAGAAGGAATCCACGTGAAGTCGGTTAGAAAGTGACTGAAGACAATGTTTTTTACATCCAGAACATCCCTAACAAAATCTTGTCAACTACACGTACAACAATTAGTAACACGTTTAAATTCATATAGTTGGATCACCAGGTAAAAGCTTGTCTGAGTAGTTGCCATGAAAATATTTGTAGAAAAGACAGAGAGAATCCGCATCATGTCTGTGAGTAAGGGACTGGATTCGTGATACCAAGGTAGGACCTATAATATTGCATATCCCTCTTTGGATGCTGTCGAGCATGTCGAGATGAACAGAAAGGGTGCCAGACTATATATGGTAATAGTATTCAATGCGTCGACGAATGGAAGATATCTAGAATAGACTCAGACGAGAAAAAAACCTTCTGGCAGGACACAACTTGCGGTAGATGCAGGTATTAATTCATTCTAGTTGTTCCACCTCAAGTCAGTGGCAAAAACGAGTTCAACAAGGCGCAATAAGGCGATCTCGTGAAGTCGAGCTGATAGGGGACAGGGAAGTGTCTCTGTGCTGGTTAAATGAGAACAGTTTCGTTTTGGAGGCTTAAAGCTTAGAAACTACAATCAACCACTAAATGGAGGTCCTTCATAAGACCAGCGGCCAAGTTAACTTTGTGAGCATTGTCGGATTTACAATTGAGGCAAGAGTAAATCATAGTGCCGTAAACATAGATTCCTACATGAGAACAGATGTCATCAGGAAGATCATTGATGAAATCAGAATCCGTGTAGGATCCAGGATATAGCCTTCGGGAACAACAGCGTTCGTGTGTAAGGAACTGGAAGAGAGACTGCTCAAGGCGACCTTCATTTCCCAATTTGATAGGAGTGATTGGATTAAATATAATCGTCATGTAATACCATAGCCCTGAAGCTTACGTAGAAAGCCAGCATGCCAAGCCTTATCAAACACCTTAAGATATCTAGAGACACAGCTCGAATTTCGCCGTAATAATCAAGAACTTGGTATATATATATACAATTATGACCGTAAGCATCTCAGCGGTAGACCGGGCAAATCGGAAATCATACTGTTTGTTAGCGAAAGGTTTAAAGGAGGTAAGATGCTTAACCACTTTGGCATTGATTAAAGCCTCGAAGCCTTTGCCGAAGAGTGGTAGGAGACTGATAGGGTGGTACTTAAAGGGTTCAGAATGGTATCCAGCGTTTGTAAAAACAAGGACGACTGAGATGGACATCCAACAGGCTGGAAACCTAGAATCTCCAATGTAATAGTTGTATAGTTTGGAGAGAACTGAAACCTTCTCCGGAGCACATTTCTTTATGACTACTCCTGGTATCCTGTCACCCCCACTTGCTTTATGAGAGTGTTATTTAGAAATGATATCCGAGACCAGAGACAGGGTTATGCACATATCACACACTAGAGCGTCAGTTCTAGGGGGAAATCATGTGTGGGCACTCAGGATGGATCGATGTGTTGGGTTTGACGAGAATTTCCGAGCCAACCATTCAGGCTTATCAGCTGTGGATGTCAGGACTTAGAATTGTTTGAATATAAGAAGGATTACGGATTTGCTATTGTTCAGCACACTCTTGCAGAGCCGCCAATAATCTCTAGAACCAATTGTACTGGAAGATTTTCACGAATATATGAAAATACTATACTGTTATTATCGCTTTTTAATTTTATGGAAAAATCTACTTCTCATTTCAGAAGCTGTTATGATGACAAATGTAACCACTATTTCTCCAAAATATGAAAGGCATTATTATTTTATAGTTAAATGAGCAACCCTATTTATTCTATGGATCTAACCAACGCCTTTATCCACCGTGCCATGTGTCCTTGAGGTTAGACCAGTGACAGGACCCAAAGAGTGTGAGTTCAATACCCGGTTAAGGCAGTGGAGAACTTTCAGAGGGAAATTAACAGGAGATAACTGATAACTGACATCCATCAAACATGACACGTGGAACTAGAACAGTCTACCCCAGTGAGCGAAATGAAGGGTTCAGTTCGACATTCCAACCACCTGAAGAAGGCCGGAGCGTACAACGGCCGAAACGTTGTGATAAATATGGCGAAAAAGATGAGGACAATAGTTCGAATAATGTAAATAATGTACATAATACCTCATCTCAGAAATATAGACAGACTATGGAATAGAACTTGAAATATAAATTATTCCTATTTTTTTCTATTATGTGCAGAAAAAGAAAAAATGTTCTTTAAGAATGTTTGTATTAATCTAAAAGGTTTATGTTGGAGTATGTTGATAAACATACAGAAATTTAAATTATAATGAAAAGTTTTAAGCTTCATCACTTCATGCAACGATACAATGCGGAAAAATATAAAAAGGTTAACTGGGTGAAATGACATCATGCTAAGATGAAAATTACTATCCGACTGAAGAGCTTGTTTTTCATGCCTGAATCGGCTCTGTCTGTGAGCCAAACCAGGAGAAAATGGCAATATAAGCAAGTCCCGAACCAAACCTTAGCTATAGACATGACATGATAAACATTTATAATTATAACAACGTGTAGCATCGTTGAAGGAAAAAAAAATGTCTGTTTTGAAGTCTATCAGTAATTTTTTTCTGTTTTTTTTTATTTTATTTTTAAATTAGACTCTCTTCCTTATAAATACGTTCAGATTTGAGTCGACGCTATCAGGTTTTGAATATTAATTCCAGTAGGAATTAACATTCAAAATTCATTAACTCTTTTTACTTTTGATGATTCTTAATCTATGCCTTACTTTTAAAGTCGTAGCTTCCTTACACTGTCCTATATTAGAAAAATATTGCAAAATTATTTATGACAATATATGTTGTCTATCATTATTTCGTCGGTGTAATTAAAAAAGGGCCTCAGTTGACATATTGTTCTTTTGCATGTTTTTTTTTACCATTTTTTGAAATGAACAAACCGATTATAAAAAGAACGACATAGACGGTATCCTGATACAAAACAGTTTTCTACAATTAATCAAAAGAAAAAAAAAGGTAAGAATGGAATATTTCTCTCATTTCTTATTTGGAGCCACTTGATACTCTCATTTCAGCCTTTGCAGATTTCAAAAGCGTTTACTCGGAGTTATAATTGTTAAAAAAACTCATATCACCCCAAGCAAGGTAGTAAAGCCCATAAGACACAAGATGTTACTGATCGTGCAAGTTTAAGAAAAAAAGATTAACTTTATTAAGAAGCGAGAACAATAGATGAGTAAAAAGCGATTGACAGGGCATTTAATTTTATAAGATCAAAGTTGGCTGTGAAGCATGGATCAGGAAGAGAGTTCTGCAAGCAATACGTGCGAGAAGAGTGTTAGCATAGAACTTACAGTTACAACTCGCCGAATTAACTATGAATTGATGAGTCCTTTGCCGTCAATCTATTTCTGCGGTTAAATTCATAAAGTCTAGGTACCATAGTGAAGATTTCATCCTCACAATTACCATGCAAGTATTTATAGAAAAGTCCGAGAGAAGCTATATTATGGTGGTGTGAAAATAACCTAGAAACCAGGTCAGGACCAAGAATATTTCTGAATCTTCTTTTGTTTTTATCTAGAATCTCTAAATATACAGCAGGAACACCGGACCATATATGGTAGCACTGTTCAAAACTTGGACAAATGCTATATTTATAAATATGCAAAACAGATTTAGGAGAAAAACATTGTCTGGCTAGACACAGTGAACCAACTTTCTTAGCAGCAGACCATCAATATAATCTATATTCTCTAGTTGCATCAGTTCAAACAATTACATGTATACAATGTAAGAAGGAAATTACCTTTTGTAAGAGCCGTGGCTTTGTGCGATAGACTCCCGAGAGATCGCATCAGCGGCAACTACAATTAAAACCTTTTCAAATTCAGAGTATGTGGCTATCTATCTTACATATCCTTATAATCTACAATTCGAGCATCCATAAAACAAAAGCAATCTTTAAATCTCTACCTTGAGTCGGTCTTGGGCCTTGTGTTTGGGTTAACAAGAGCGTAGAAAATGTATTCCCCAAATTTTAAACATGTATTATTCAAGAGGCGCGTAGTTTGAGATGGGGGCCTTTTAAAAATGATTTTTTCATTTCACAAAACTGCACTTAGGTGTATCAAACCAACGGTTTATAAAACCTTAAATGATTTTTTATGATACATTAAAAGCCATTTGTTTAACTCTGCAAATTTCAAAAATATTTGAAGAACACAAAAACCAATATTTATTGCAATTGCTATTTATTTTTATTCAGTGTGATTCGAATTATAACAAATTGCTATTTTTAAATAAAATTTTCAAAATAAAATGTCAGATTTAAATAATGTCTATATAATAAATGCGACTATCAGTGTGTCACTGTAACATACTTTTTCAACTTTACAGCTAGATGATGTAGCCCAACATATCATACCATTTTGGAATCAGATACTCGCTGAGCAAATTAAAATCATCCAGAGTCACAACCCTGAAATTTTGGATTCCCAAGTTCTCATTACTTTCGAATATCTTTTACGTGATTTTTTGTGACAAGATTTTTGTGCGATAACAATTTTTATAATTTGGAAATATATTTGGAAATAATCCAAATTTATTGCGAAATGCAGCGAAAGTCAATCATGAAATAAACATAATTGTTTGTAATGAAAATAAGGACCTACGTACATTAAACTGTTCTTAAATTAACTGGTGAGAGAAGAATTATTGTTGAACTTTTAAAAGGTAAGCTTAAATATTGATGCGATACTTAAACACAGCGAACACTTTTGAGTTCTTTTGTAGCTTATTGTCGCCTGTCGCAACTACCTTTTTCCATCTATTGTGATGAAAGCCCAATCAAGATTCCTCCGTAGGAGCTAGCTTAATTGCTGCCCAATATGGAGTCTTTTAAGCTAGGTTAATATATTCGTTTATGCAGGGCAAAATATTAGTTGAAGAGAAACTAGTTATAATCTATGAAGAGTTGCTGAAATAGCAAAAATGTAACCGCATCTTATTATGTAAATATTACCAGTTCAAATGTTTGCTTTTTTGGAAACGAGAAACTTTTGTTCATAATTTTTTTTAATATACAATTTGAAGAAGACGAATATATTGTTGATATATTGTTAAACATTGATAGAAACATTGTCTTTTCATTTCTAAGAATCACGCTGTTTTGGAAATGCTCTAAAATATTGGAATATAGAAGAGTTACGTCATATAATTTAGATTGTTAATTTGAAGTAGTTTTGAGAAAATGGGGACATTATGCTACACCGAATAATAATAATAATAATAATAATAATAATAATAATAATAATAATAATAATAATTGCGTTAGCCCAATATGCAGATTCTGAAATAAATATCCAGAAACAATTGATCATCTTGTATCATTTTGCACGGTATTGGCACCCACTGAATATAAAACATGGCATGACAGTATGGGCCAATAACTGCACTGGAAAATCTGCAACTTGTAAAAGTTGCAGATTTTCCAGTGCAGTTATTGGCCCAGTTATTGGGAAGGAAACTAAAAGAAATTGGTATGACCAACACCGAGACCCGGTTACGGAGATAGAACCTGTAATAATTTTATGGGACTGCACAATGCACACAGATAGAACAATCAAATCTAATCGCCCAGACATCGTTCTTTGAGATAGCAAACAAAGAAGTTGCCTCCTTATTGATATGGCAGTCCCTGCAGCTTTAAATGTATCTTTGAAGCTCTTCAAGAACTATCAAAAACAATGACTGTGAAATCGAAATCTCAAAAATGTGGCACATAAGAACACCAACAATCGCTTTTGTCGATAAGGTTCCAATAGTCTCATTGAAGGTATTACTGGTAGTCCAGGCCTTAAAGAAAGACGAAAAAATTGTCCTCACGAGTACAGCCCACATCTTATGAAGGGCTTTATCTATGTAAAAAAAATTTTTCTCAGTGGAAAATGTCATGATGCTATTTCTGACCTTAGGTCTCTGGGCGGATCCGGAAAGAAATAAGTACACACCAGAAATCAAAGGAAATAATAATAATAATAATAATAATAATAATAATAATAAATCATTAGGAAAATAATTAACGCTGAAATATTAACATTAAATAAATTAAAAAAAATAAATTTATTAAAAAATAATTCCTCCCCTATAATTCTCTGTATTATCTGAATATAATTCCCCTCTATTTCATAGGCAGGATGAGCTCTTTAATCTTGATCGACGGTCGTTCTTTGAGCTGGTAACTTGGGCAAAATTACCCCTTGGCGCTCAAGGATAAAACGCAAAAAAATACAAATCCCAATGATTACAAACAAATTTATATTCGATCGTCCGTCACCTGGGTCAACAAAGGGTGCGTACCTCAGAACCAGTCTGGAGTCGAATAATCTGTCACTGTAACAAACTCTTCCAGCAACGAAGAGACACTTAGTTACTAAACGCGGACTATTTCCAACCTTGGACCAAGTGTCTCAATGCCATATCAACTAATAAAAAGAAAGCGAAAGAAATGGTTACGCGAAGAGTATCAAGAAGTCATGTCATACTTTTTCACCGCACTCGAAAATCCATAAAGAGCACCAGAAATCAGACATTCCAAATTTGGAAACGTATGATAGGAAGTGATATAAGATCTCATCTCAACCCAAACATGTTTGCCAATGTCCGGACGTACTTCGTGCGAAACAAAATATATCCAAATGCTGAAATACATAACGTCAACCCAGATAAAAGACAGAATGCAATAACCCATAACTCAAACAGTAAAGAGATGAGGGTAGAAATACATAAGATGACAGAAGATGAGGAAAAAACTAAAATAAATGAGATACGAAATAATAATCTCCCATGGAACAAAACCTAAAAATCTACCTCTGACATAATCTGTAGTTATTCAGACGATGTCACTGAAGATGAGTCTAACTGCATTAGATTAGAATTCTTTGAAAACCACTGAGTTGAAAGTATCGAAGCTAAAAACCACGTCGTCCAAGTATAATAATACAAATCTCAGAAAGAAACCGGCTCCCAAACATTTCATATGATGAAGTCCAATAAGCACAATGTGCACTTATACAACGCTAGACTGGCAAAAACTGTTCACAGACAAACGACTGGGAAACATAACAGAAGTTAACGATATAATATACACAACAGCTTTAGCAGCTAGTGGAAAGCTTGGATTCAGGGCAATGTAAAGATCAAACAATAGACAGAGCAAGCCTGGAGGGCAAAAACGATGGTAGAAATAGAGGAAATCAGATTGAGATTTCGATGAGATGAGCTCACTAGAAACCCAACTGTCTCAACACGCAAATGCAGGAAGATCAAGCGGAAATATAACATTAAATGACTAAAAGAAATTCCATCAATCAAGGAAATAATAAAACAGAAACAGTTAAGTGCACAGAGAACAAGAGGATACGAAAAACGTTCTATCTACAAAATAAAATATTCCAAACGGACCTAAAGAAATTTTACAGGGAAATTTAAAAAGCGGTTACACATGTCAAAAAGCCATTATTTGATGACAAAGTGCAGAAATTTAGAGAGAATAATTTGAGCAGCCCAAAGGAATATAACCCCAATGCAGAATGAATCCAACGTGAAGGAGAATAATTACTGGATAAACCTCTACAAGAATGGGAAAATATAAACACGAATACTAGTCAAGCTCAAACAAAATCCCCAAAGTGGAAATCTCCAGTCTATAACAAGGTGCCGAATTTCTGGCTCATCTCTCATCAATCCATAAAACCCTTGCACAAACTCTATCAATGCTTATTAATATTACCAATGAAATCCCGGAATAGATCACTGATGGTATTACATATCTCATGGCAAAAACAAATGAAAGAGACCCCCAAAATTATAGGCCAAGAACATATCTGTCCAACACGTATAAACTGATCACCTCTGTCAGTCTTTTCCATGAATTAAACAATAATAGTTATGGATACTCACCTATTGAGAATGGATAATATCAAACACTTCGTCAGTAGTTTACTTCAAAATATTCTTCATTCAAATTGTTTGTATTCCAGATCATAGATTTTTTTAATATGAGATAATCGCCATTTTCTCAGCCTCTTAAACAACACCTGACATATACGAAACTTTGCTGCATATGAAAACACTGTACAAATATTTTAAATGCTATTATAGCCCGTTCCCTGTCGAAATTTACTGTAAACAATGGCGAATATATTACTGTAAAAAAATTAATCCCTCATGAGGTTATACTTGGAAAACGAACGATAAATGACTCACTGTTGAATAGAAGAGTTCTGGATGCAGTTTCTTATCATTCAATCTTTGTTCTGCTTTAATTGATTGACTCATAATTCATATGCACCAATCTCAGATACTTAGACAATAATGATAATTATTCGTTTAAATAACCATTTTACATGTAAAGCTTTAACGTCTTTAATATAACTGACTAAAAAAGTGTGTCAACAATCATTGCTTGCCACAGATTCCATTTATTTATAATCTCACTTGATATGACTATTTGGGAAAGATAATGGAGTAGATTCTTGTTGTTTTCCCTATGATTTGGAAATCTAAAGATTTATTCCTTTACATTGACTGTCGCCATGTTTAGAGAACTCTGTTAATCTATAGGTAGGTAGATATTAGATATTAGATGGATCCATGCTTTTCGTAACAGTATATGTGAAAAATGTTTTAAATGCATCTATGGCACTATGACATTTTGGAATACTTTACATTAATAAATGGAGAATATGTTACATTTTACGCTTATAATCTTGCATAGGAGTTAAACTAAGACATATACTGTAAAAGAAATACCATTGGGTTAACGTAATAAACTAATTCTAGATGCAGTTTTCCTCTATTCAACCATGGTTCAGCATTTGTGGGTTATCTCATAGGCCATAGGGATGAAATACGTAATTCATTTCGAGACCTCATGGTATATTTATAATAATAAATTTACATGAGTTTTCTTGTGCAGAGCACAAATATATTGGGTGTAACAGCAAAGTTTTCCAAATCGTTTAACAGCAAAATTATTCTGTTAGATTAACCCTTTGAGCCCTACTTTGCTGAACAACTTTAACTCTTTTGCCTGAACTCCTGAGTCAAAATTCGCAGATAATTGGTATGTAATATTCCATGGTAGATATAAAAATCTAGCTGCGGAAAGAAATATAAAGGGGAGACAGGCCACCCCCTTAAGGTAAGGCTTCAAGAACACCAGAAAGCTGTAACATGAGGGGTTTGAAAAAATCAGGCGTGGTTGACCACATTTGAAGAGAAGAGAGATCACCGCCCTCTGTGGGATCAGGTTGAGATCATACACAAGGAACACCATTGGAAAATTCGTAAACTTAAGGAATCAGCAGATATGCTAGGCCACAAAAATCTCCTGAGCCGACCAAGCATATAAATGAATACAATATGGATCCAGTAACAAGGAGTACCAGAGAAAAGCAATAATAACAAAAGTTGCAATATGAGCTCTGGAAAAAAAAATCAATGATAACAGCAAAAAAATGGTTGCTGAGACATTATGTTTATAATACCCAGAAATTTATACACAGATGTCCTCAAGGACACATGGAACAGTGGATAAACGCGGTGTTAGATCCAGTGAAAGATTGTGAGTTCAATACCCGGTTAATTGAACTTTCAGAGGGAACATGTCACGTGGAGCTAGAACAGTCTACACCAGTGAGCGAAATAAAGGGTTCAGTTCGACATTCCAACCCCCTGAAGAAGGCCAGAGCGTACAACGGCCGAAACTTTGTAATAAATATGGCGACAAAAATGAGGACAATAGTCCGAATAATGTAAATAATATGGATATTAGATCATTTGTCTCTACCATTTTTCATCCGGAGGTTGGACATTACGTCATTTTTCTCTACCACTGGTAAAACGTTGGTCAGGGCTCAAAAGGTTAAGCTCTGAACCGTTGTATCTTTAAAATGATTAAAGATGTGTTACTGGAATTCTCCGAGGTTTTTAAAGCACTGTTGCAATTTACATTGAGCAATAAGAATGTATAATTACTCTCCAATCTTAACAGAAGACTCGTGATGAAATCAATCATAAACGAAAATGACATGTTAATTATTAATTAATCATAGTTAAGGATCGGAATCTCATGAAGAATGGAAGTAAAGTTAATATATATATATATATATATATATATATATATATATATATATATTCCAGGATCATTTTCGAACTTATTCAATATCATCTTTGCCCTCTCTAACCTACTAACTTTATTTCCTGGACTACCAAGGTGCCTCACAATTTTCAGGTACGGTTTGATTTTGAAGTCTTTTTTCACAGTTCTTTGTACTGTCATAGCTGAAACTCCTCTTTCACGTGCCGAACCTCTTACGAGTTGAGTTGGATCTTTTCTAATTGATCTCTTTAACTATAACTATAACTCTACTTTGAACAATGAGAATCTATTTAGTTGAAATGATAATCCCTCTTCCTGTTGTGACCTCCTGATCTAGTTTTCCTCTCTATTGTTCCCTCTTTTTAAAACTTATTCCCCTTCTCTTGATGGTTCTTGAATGGACTTTGAAGATAGAAGCCAGAATATGAATGTTGGTACGATTACTGAATGCTCTTTTCCCGCTCACCATTGCTCATTTGCGAAGACATTGGGCTTGACACAAAACAATTTTAATCTATTCACTTTTTCGCTGAATATCGCAAAGTTTTTTCAGTGATTTTTACAAAAAATAGTGTCAAGAAGCCTAAAAGTCTTGACTGAAAAACCTGGAAAAAAGAAAAAAAAAGTTTTTTTTATATATATATAAAAATTTTGGTAGACGGATAATTATTCTGTTACACAATTTGGACAATTTTGCTGTTGCAACGCGTAAATTAACATTAATTGTTAACTTAAAAAGATGATGGCAATAAAAGTAATGTCAAGAGAAATAAAATTGTCAGACATTTTCTAATATATATAATTGAATATATTTTCTGTAAATTAAAAAAAAATAGCTAAATAATAATTAACTAAAATGATTGGAAGGACTTTTTATTTCGTAGAGTGTAGCATATTCAGAGATATCTATTCAAGCAGCTTATTACCAAATTCTGTAAATAACGCTCTTTTCGATGCAAACTTTTCAATATCCAATATGGAACATTGGATTTATTTGTCGATTCAACTGCCAATGGCACAATTTATTAATGCAGTATATAAACATGTGAAGCTGAAATTGTATTTTTAATAGACGACAGACTTTATATTGAAAAATATCTGACAGTTTATATCAGAAAGACATCAAGATGGCGGTGAGTTTGACTTTGTAGGGTTTCTACTGTAATAGTGTTTAGCAGCCAATGACATTGTGTTCGATTCTAGCCAAACGATCTTAAAATTATCCTAGCTGACCTAGATCAACTCATACCTATTTATGTGCTTAAAATCACTCATAGCAAAAGCTAGAATTTCGATTAAATGTGAGTGAAGTCCTAACGTTTTCGGTTGTTTCTGTTTTATTTTTACCCGCCATTAATTAATAATCGGAAGGAAAATCAATAATCCTTTAGCTGCCTAATATTTTCCCCTCTTGGGAAATTTTAGGTTAAATAAAAATTCTGAAAATTGGCTCCGTTGGCGTCAAGTCTGATTCAGATGGAAAGTCACGTTTTATCGTTTTTAAAAAAAAAACGGAAAATTGAACACTGAATCGGATAATATGGTATGAAATCTTAAAAATTAATTTACTTTTTTGAACGAAGTGGATCGTCGGGCCGATATTAATAATTCATTGATTATTTCTCAAGAGTTACTTTAAAATTCTTTTTGTAGTTCTATCTTTTTATTCTTTGCCTTGGTCCCGCAAAAGTTCATCTACCGCTAAAACCACAGTAGTAGTAGTAGTAGTAGTAGTAATAATTTTTTAATAACCTCTAAAATACTTATATTAATAATGTATATTTTTGTTGCGGAATATGTCGTACACTTGTTGAAAGAGAATCAAAAAACGGAAAACTGAAATGTGTAGCAAAGACAACGAAATCAATACTTTATTATAGAGACCATGTTTAGCTCCACTGATATCACAATGTTTTTGATATAGGTAATGTGTATTTAGTTTGTGTTGGAAGTAAGAATATAGGAAATTATCGAAATTAAGTTCTAACTTAATGACTGATCACGTCATGTTTGCTGTATTTCATATCCGAATGGATTAGATAAGAGAGAGAGAGAGAGAGAGAGAGAGAGAGAGAGAGGGAGAGCTTTTGAAATTGGCGCTGGTTATATTAGGAAACGTCACTTCAATACTATAGTATTACGTAATTGAGTATCCACGGGGTGTGTATGCGAACGTTACAAGTAAGCACCCCTTTATGTGTTTGCTGTCTTTTGTGCCTAAGAAATCTGAAGGAATAAAAGACTTTGATGCTTCTCGATTACTTAACATTTAGAAAGTTCTAATTCCTGCGGTCTTTCTATATCTACCATAATCTTCAGAATATGTTGCACTATTATTGGCAGGAAATATTCTGTGATTCTATTTCGGTCATGAGTGTTTTATAACCTGCAAGATATGGGTTTTTAAAGCCGCCATCAATTTGACAAAGATTTATAAAATAAAAGATAAAAAAAATGATTTTGTTCAAGTGGCAACACATATAGTCATTGAGGATTTCCATTGTGAAGTCTATATGAACAGCCACTGTTTGGATTGAGAGGACGTCTGGAACGTTCGTTAAGTGGTTCAGATTGTCCCTCGGAGTAGTTCAAATCCCACCCGTTACAGATGCTAGCCGCGCGTTGTAATGCTGAGATTAGCGGAGTGGTGATAAGAAGGAATTTATGACGGGAGATCTACCTGTTAGAGAATGCAGAAATAACAAATTTGCCCCCAAGTTTCACCTTCCTATCTGTCGAGACGGTGCAAATAAATCCATGAAAAAAAATACCTAAATATATTGGAAACGGGTTTCAGATCTTCATTTCTCGCTGTGGCGTTTGTTTTCACCTTTCGTTATCATCTTTTTAAGATTTTGTGCAAACCGACGCGAACAAGAATAGAAACATCACGGTAGGTTATTTGTCCGGTCGGTTAAAATCTGGGAGCAGAATACGTCGTATGTTTGCAGATATAAACTACTCGAGGAAAAGTAGATATTTCTAACGGGAAACCAGCATCTATACAAGGGTTCATAAATCGAGTACTTGATATGAAAGAACGTCTCTAAATCTGGCTTAATCTATCAAATAATCTACCTGAAGAAAGAACAATGGTGTTGCGATAATCGGCCCACTTTGAAAATATCTGGGTTCAAAATTAGAGTTAGTACATTTTGAAAATATACAACTCCCTCAGGCACCAAATTAATCATCAAAGTATCGAAGGTCTGCTTGCTATAAGAATCAGTTTTCCAAATTTCTTTTTTGTTGTTTTTTTTTATCTACATTTGAATATCTCTCACTGACTAAGATCTAACTGTTTAGCTAGCAAGCATATCCCATACTGACAGAGCTTTCGAGAATTGTATGCTAAAGATCACTGTAAGAGATCATAAAGAAAAAAATTCACACAGATTACGAGGATGGGCTGAGAAGTTTATACGTTAACTATGAAGGTGTGATGATAGATCTGTGAAATCCTGTCTGCGTTAATTTCAACTCATCTTATTAATAATTTTTTTCCAGTTAAACTGACATCTAACTCTTCAAAGGAGACAATTCATTCTGTTTGTCGGAAAGTAATCAAAAGAAAATATGACACCGTCATCAGTGCGTTACTCGTTTCCAGCCAAGTGTTTTTATGTTGGGATAATCAAATCAGGAGAATAGGGAGAGTGATCAACTAGTTCAAAGACAGTTACGCACAGCAGCCATTGAAACCAAGAAATTGTGTGCAGTTTTGTCAGTTTTCCTGAGCGTTTGATGTTGATAGCCCTTCGTAAGTGCTTCAGAAATTTGGCTTCGGACTCTCTATTGATGATATGACCCTTTTGAATAAACAATAAATACAATGCCTTTTGTATTCCGAAAAACTGAGCTCTGAACCTTCCGTTCAGATAAAATAACTTTAGTCTGCTTTTTGAGTCGGTGAGAAGAGGTGTTTCCACTGCATGGATTGTCTCTTGATTTATGACTCAAAGTGAAGAACCCATACTCATCCTGGACAAGGAAACATTCAAGGAAACCTGCTTGGTCCGCCTCAAACAATGTCATATATTCCTGCGATATGGGCAGTCTGGTTGGATTTTGATTAGGTGCCAGAATACGTGGCATCCATGCAGAAGAAACCTTCGTCATACAAAGTTCATTCTGCAGAACATTCTCAACTCTCTCAAGGGAAATGCTAATAGCATTGCTTATTTTATTTATAGCCATTTACCTGTCATCCATTATTATAGGTAGAAGACTATGTTTTTCTTGCTGGTGACAATTGCAGTATGTCCATATCTTGAGTCATCCTCACGACTCTTCCTTCGCATCCTAAATTAAGCTGCCCACCTTTGCACTGTTTATATAGCTGGAGCTCCATCGGTTATTTTGATTTTTTTCAATCTTGTAGAAGTAATACCTAAGGCCTTCATGATTTATCTGATAATAATATCAATTCTTAGTTTAAGGGAGACACTTTTGCCCTGATTCAAGACAATAGATCATAGTTGTCATTGCACTTTTCACACCAGAAATTCACAAATAGTGATTGATCAGTAGGAATTGAACACACGATTATCTAAATGCCTTCAAGAATCAACAAGACATCTATTTTTCAACAGATTTTATAACGGTTGTGTATTTTTGTTAGAATACGCGTCTATTTTCTCCATCACCACTCACACACAACACCCCAAAATATATATAAATATATATATATATATATATATATATATATATATATATATATATATATATATATATATATGGCTAATAATCCGTTGGTATAATCCAAGGGATCCTATAATATAACATTTTAAACATTGAATATTGAATGTTAAAACCGACTCACCAAAAAGAGCTCTATGTTTATTTTCTAAACAGTCCAAAATATTTCATACAATTAAGACATCATTAGTTAATGATCATTTTCACCAGTGAATTTTAGATTCATAAGTTTCTCCAGACTGTCAATGGTAGTAAATTATTGAAACAAAAATAGCTAGAAGGGGAAAGACAGAAATAGAGGGAAAGAAAAGAAAAAGAAAACGGGAGTGGTGTAGACTTTTACCTCATATCCCCCATATGATTTAAAAGGATTTGTTTGATCATTAATATATATATATATATATATATATATATATATATATATATATATATATATATATATATATATATATATATTAATTATCAAACATCCTTTTAACTCATTTAGAATAAACTAATTCGGTTGACGACGAAAGTGGGCGTCTGTTATCTCAACCCCGGTGTTGAAAAGACAGATGACAACTTTCGACGTTTGCCGAAATAGCCTATTCCTCGACTGAGGTAAAAGGATCTGTTTGATTATTAATTATATTTCTCTTCGTAAATAAAATACTTCGAGTTCTAATATTTTAGATCTAGTTGGATTATATACCAACGTTTTTTTCTCTCTCTCTCTCTCTCTATATATATATATATATATATATATATATATGTGTGTGTGTGTGTGTGTGCGTGTGTGTGTGTGTGTGTGTCTGTGTGTTTGTTTGTTTGTGTGTGTGTGTTGTGTGTGTGTGAACGTGTGTATTTTTGTGTGTGTGTGAGTATGTTCATTCAGACTGGTTTCATTGAAATATATATATATATATATATATATATATATATATATATATATATATATATATATATATGTTGTGTCTACTTATTTTTATACCGGTCCTTTCCAGTTGTCGAATCATTTTCTTCATGTAAAGATGAAATTCATTAAGTAAAGCACCGTAGTTTGTTTTTTTTTTTAACTCAAGTATTTTCGGTTATCTTCAATGCTAAATGAAAAAAAAAAAACCTTATTGTAACTGCGATTGTAACTGCGATTAAGTTTACATTCTCTGTTATAGATATTCTAAAATTTTAATTTATCTGTTTTTGCAAAACAAACATTTCAGTAAAAGGGAGCTGACTTGAAATTGGTAGAAATGCAAATGGCATTAAATGATTGTTAGATGAACTTCAATACGCGGCTGATACACTTGTAATAAAGAATCACCTTGTAACCATATATTGTACCACTAACCGCAGATTCAAATCCTTCGAAATAGGAAAAATCCTAATCAACAATATGAAAATCATCTAGAAAAACAATTGCAAAAAAAACAAAAACCCAACATAAATAAAACATAGGTACCTCCAAGAAATCTCTAAAAAAGCATAGCTTGATGAAAAAGACGCCAACCTTGCTGAAAACAAAAATTTATCGTCTAAATGCTTATGCTATTATTAAGAGGAAAGACCAAAGTTTTTTTTTTATTATTTTTTTAAAATTGTTCCTTCTTTTTAGAATATTCTAAATTTTGATTAAAAAAACCTTGTTTCTCTTTGTAAACTAGTTCCTAGTAAATATCATAGACAATTTTTAGCACTTTTTTTTGGTATGACAAATTAATTTGGAAAATCTTGCAAAAATAAAAATAATTGTTGGATGTTAATGAAACATTAAGGAACTATTAAAAAATGATCGAAATTATTATATGCTTTGTTTTTATTAAAGTCATGGCAGAAATATTTTTTTTATATTTATTACACCCCTATAACTAATTTTATGAAAACGCTAGAAATTCGATCGAGTCTAGTTTAATGATTACAATATTTTGGCTTTGAGGAATGCAAATCATGTTTTTTTTTGTTTTTAATTAAACCTGAACTAACTGAAAATCAGCTCTGAATTGTAACATACAAAACTCAATAAAACAAAGATATTATTTAATTTCAAATGCTTTTATTTGCTTTTAGTTGTTTTTATGAATATGGACAATATTTTCTGAAAGCAAAATTTTTTCGATGAAAAATGAATTTTTAATACAATTATTTGTTATTTCTTAGTTATAATAGATTTTTACATTTATTTTTTTTAAACATTATAAAATTAGTTAAAAGCCGCATCAGGTTTCCTAAGTCTCCTTGTAAATTCTATCATTTTGACTAATCAGATGATCCGCAGTAATTAAGTAGTTTATAATCAGGCTGTAATTTTAACGTACGGAAGACCAACCAGAATACAATTAAGTTGCGTTATTTGAGTTAAGCATTGTTCTCCGCTGTTAAGGCCTTTACTTTTGCGAAACACGTGTGGAGAAGTTAATTTGATTTTTCAATTTCAACTGAGAAGGGTACCTACAAGTATCAGTATCATCTTATGAAATTTTTATGAACTTATGTTTATATTAATCTCAGTTATGACCTTTTTTCTATAAATGAAATATCAAAATAAATAATAAAATGAATGGAAATACAAATAACACAGTAAAATGTAATAAATGTACATAAAATTATATTATTTTATGTACACATGATAAAATTTCATAAGAAAGGTACCTATAAATTAATTAGATACCTTTCTTATGAAATATGAAATTTAATCTCACTCTTAACAGTCCTAATTTAATTTCTTTATAATATATTTTCCATAAAGCATCGTAAACGTAAAAGTAAAAGCTAAGTACAAAAAAAAAATTAGAGTGCAGAAAGTTTTCCTTAAAAATAACGAGGTAAATAATTTGTTCACTTAAATATAAATTATTTCACTTTTCTCCTTCTGTAGGACAAATTAGCCTCACATAATCCGTCAATATGTCATTCATCACCTGTCAAGTGACGCGAAAATTTATGACTGGCTTTGTTTTATTTTCAAATTACATCTTTTCGGCGCAGAAGCTAAGTTAAGCTTGGTTCAAAATATTTTAAATAAACATTATAATTTCTGATTTTCTTAAAATAAATTTTGAGAAAATGATAATGGATATTTAAAAGAATTTCAAAGTGAGATTTCATTTTTTTTACATAATGGAAAAAAATGGTCAATTTTGGTGAATAAAAAAACCCAAGATTTTTTACGAAAATTTCGGACGTTTAGGAACGATTAAAAATGTAAAAAAATACCCTAAAATACTTTGATTTTTCCTCTTAATAATAACATAAACATTTAGACGATAAAATTTTGTTTTCCTGAAGTTTGGCGTCTTTTTCATCATGCTATGCTCTTTTTTTAGCGATCTCGTGGAGGTACCTAATAAAATAGGAATTAATACTAGTACAAACATCTTAAATATATTTTATAACTAACCCTACAAATAATAAATACCAACCCCACCTCCTAAATCTCTAAAGAACTAATCCAACAAAAAATCTTGAATGCCAAAAAATATAACCTGTAAAAATCAAAAAAATCAAACCAAAAACATACATCTATGATGACAGTTGACAGCTCGGAAACACAATAGGGACTGGGGTCTTTTTTAAATCAACTTAGAGCCTAATGCAAAGAAATCTGCGATAAAGGAAGAAAAAATCGAAAGAAAGATTACTAAACGAAAAGCTGCGTAGTCTTCAATAGAACATGCATCAATAATATATATATATATATATATATATATATATATATATGAAAAATATATAGTAAATAGGAAAAAACTCAGTAGGTAAATAATCCGAAGTTCTTTAGTATTTTTGTTATTATTTTTTTATAAAATAGTGCTCGATACAAAAGTAGAGAATAAATATAATTTTTTATTTAAAAATATGATTCCAACACGCTACATAAGAGTTCTCATGTTTCAAAACAAGACCCGAAAACTTCAATATAATTATTTGAATTAAATTGAATTAAAGTAAGCTCTGTTCCATCTTCAGGCGAAATTTTTTTGGGAATAACTTATTTCTGAAATTTACGTGTTTTATAAGCATATTCATTATTGAAATCAAAATTTCTATGGTAAAGGCTGGAGCAATTGTTTAAACAATATATATATATATATATATATATATATATATATATATATATATTGATGCAATATGTATGGCATTTTTTAAACAAAATCATTGATTCACAAAATTTTATAGTGTCATAATACAATTAGTAAACTATTTTATTTTGTGTCATATCACTTAAGTAATATTCTATGCAAACTGTTGCCTTCTTCATAAAACAGAGAAATATACCTGTTTCATTTTTCGACGAAGTTTTCGTGACCCTGAAATCACTACCGCTAGCCATCTTGTACGAAATGGAGCTGAAGGTAAGAATTGTTGAAAATGCACCGTATTTTGATGACTTGTTCACCTCACCTATAAGATTCATTAACTGCATTTCCAACTGGAAGAAAGGAGACGTCATGCATCAAAATCTACGTTCGGCTTCCTTGCAGGGAAGAAGGCTTTGTTCTCTTTCAAGTGAAGCAAATATTAGTTTGTCCAGTTTCCAACAACTCATAAAGTAAACTTCAATTCAACTCCCTTCGAAGAAAAGATCATTTTTCTTTACTAAATTCCATTTATGCAGATATGTTGAAGGATGCATTAGATCTAGCATTGAAATCTTCATTTTGAATCCTCACAATAAAACCATTTTTCATTGGCAATGGCAATATTGTCAAAACAAATTTTTCCTGTCATAAATAAGGAAAAGGCATTTTGCGAAGAAGAAAGATTCCTGGAAATAGTCTCAAGCGCGCCATCAGAAAAGGGAAAAAGTTAAGCTGTTGCTTGTCGAATGTCTCTCATTTGCCCTCCATTTATTGATACCTCTCTATTTTCGCTTAATGTGCCTTCACGACTTTCGTGCAGTTGCGTAACGTCTATCAGGATCCATTGATACTTGGGCACAAATGTGAAATCAAGGCGACTGCTTTCCAAGCACTTGATGGGCGTATATCAAATGGCATTTTATTATTATTGTGTTTTGTCTTTTCATTGTGTTTTACGAGTTATCTCCGATTCTCAACAAAAGTCTTCTAGAGATAACAAAATTTGTTCCTTTCTTCGAGTCGACATACGAGGTGGATTTGGATTCAGAGTTGTTGTTCTTCTGGACTGGTTGCCAGCCAAGGCTATAGGACCCAGTCTGTCCTGGTCAGGGAGAAGAGATCGATTTATACTTTTTCCCAGGAGATTAGCACGTAATGACACCACTGGAAAGAGATGAAAGGTTAGTCCTATTTCACCATTCAATTATTTCCCAAAATATGCCGACCTAATAAATATCAAACTTGAACCTGTAAAGCTTTAACTTTTCTGCAAATGCATTATTCCAAAGTCGGTTCGCTTGGTGGCAGAGATAGTTACATGCTATTCCTAATTTTGTTCTTTTCCAAGGTCACAATTGTAACATGGCCTCTGTGGTAGCACAAACACATTGCATTTGAAATAACTTCACGGATAACTTGCCAAATATTGCTCTACCGTGAGGGGTGCATTTCCCATCTATGCCAGCCACCATCGTTCGTTAATACTTTTACTGATTCGAGTATATAATATTTCTCTTCGAATTTTCTCATTTAGCGTTGGACTACGAACTAGCGGAAGCCAAAAACAGGTGCTTCACTTTGCCATCGATTACTTCTTTGTATAAACAATTAGGAACGAAAGATCAAACATGCAATAAAAATGCATGTATATAATATATAGGATACTTGAGACTCAGTTATTTTCCATAAAGGCTGACAATGCATGTAACAGCTATTTTCTAGCATTACTCGAACAGGTAAGAATGGTATTTTACAATGGTTTACCGAGATAACCACTCATCTGTGATTTTGCCTTTCAAATTTCATGTTATTTATAATCTCTGTTATATTTAACAGTCAACCTCCACGAGGGATGTAAGGCACAAGGCCGAGTTTACCGTGGGTTCTCCGAGACCCTAGGCTCGGTCAAAAACATTCCCTTCGAACCCGGGTTCAGGGACTGTCTACCTCCCCGAACGAAACTTTGTCCTGCGGCAAAGCTTCGTCCGGGTTTCTCTCTACTCGAGGCAGAGACTTGGACAGATGAACATTCTAGCACTGTTCCCATTTATAATCTCTGTCGATGGTTACAAATTGAGAAGAACTCTTGTTTCTCCCAAAGGTATCCTTAGGCGATGGGCACGGTCAGCCTTAAGTGGAATTTGAAATCTCTATAATAAGTTCTGATAAAAGATATGCCACTCAAATCTGAGAAATGTCGGGAATCGTATCATTATTTCATCACAGAAGTTCATATCAATCACTCTATTTATTCCAGTAGTAATAGTCATTCCACTCGAGCAAGAAATGGGGCCATTTTAAAATCTGTTGAGATATACCGATGTGTGTCCCTCTCCGATTGATCAAATGCGCTCATGAATCAGCCAATCGAGAAACGACAAAATTCAACGGTAAGAGTCAGGGAAGAACAACAGACAATTGGTAGTGAAATATTTGTAGATTTGCATACAAGTAGACGGTACTTGACTCTCCTTTTAGAAATAGCTTTCTTTTTATCATGCTGCATATCTATTAAAGTACATTATTATGCTAATGATTTGTGTGTGTGCGCGCGAGCCCGCTTGTCCATATATGTGCGTGTGTTCAGAACTCACAGCAAAATAAAATGTTCCAGAGAGTCGTTTATTTTCATGGATAACTGCAAGGCCTGAAGCAATAATATTATCTGAGATCGACCTCAGAGGCCACTCAATGCCATCAAAGATCACAGCATGTCATTTTAAATCAAAAGAAAAAACTTCTAGCAAAATTGAATGTGATATTGGAGTTGACTTGAATTAAAATATCTTTTAACCTAAGAAATATTAAGTGGTCTGGTCCAATTTAACATCTGAGATCACAGAAAGTCACTGGAGGTAAAATTATTTTGAAATTTTTATGTTTTCTAATTCAGTCTAAAAAAACTTTCTTGGTGTTAATTTGAGCAGAAAAAAAGTACAAGATATTCGATTGTTTATTAATTAATCCGAGGTATTTTAATCATTTTAGACGTTATTTTTATTGGATACCCACATTTCAGTAGACGCCCTGTTTCAGTCTTAGAACAGTAACTTATTTTTGTCTTCAAGCATGAATATTCGAGAAATATTATTGAAAGTTCATATGCTTTCTAGCAGGATTGGAACCGGCATCACCCTTTGTTGAAAGAACCGGCGTTAGATCCGACGTGTTTTAAACGACTTAGCCACGAAAAGCATCATTGATTATGCAAGGCTCTATGCTAAAAATCCATTAATTCTTTAGAAATTACTTTGTTTACATTTCGCATACAAAACTAAAGAAAATATGAACTGTGAGAGGATACATTTTACTTTAATAAGATTTCTAGAAGATTCAAGCCGGCAGACGAAAATAAAATACTGTTTTTAAAAATAAAACGGAACGTCTACTCAAATATGAGTATCCTCTAAAAATAACGTTTAAATTGATAAAATAAACGTATGAGATATGGAGAGACTCGAGGCAATGGAGGTTTTGCTCTACAGAAGGATGCTAAGGATATCATGGACCGAGTGTGTAAACAATGATGAGGTCTTAGTGCAAACAGGGAGGAAGCTTATACCGAACATCAGGAAGTGGCAGCTGAAATTTCTGGGACAAGTAATGAGAAAGGAGGGCTTGGATAATCTGATTCTCACAGGTCGAATAGAGGGAAAGAGAGACAACAATGCATGACATACCTACCGGACTTAAACAAATGGATGACAGGACATGTTTTTTTTTTTTTGGGGGGGACAAGAATTTTAAAATGTTCAAGATTTTTACTTTATACGAAAGAGCCGAAAGCAGCAAAAAGTACCAGTGTATTTAGGAAGGGATGGACATTTTGGTTAAGTTTCACTCTATTGCAGGGCTCAAGAACTAATCCAGGATTAGGAGAGTGAATAACAATTGAGAACTTAAAGAGGTAAAGATTAAAGTGGGAATCCATCCAATACTGTTACCTGTTATGGGAAAAGGTTGCCTGAGTGGAACTTCATTCTTACATGTGAAACAAATAAAGGAAATAAAAGTTGATTCGATGAGAGTTAGGACAACGTGTTCAAGTAGTAAACATTTAATTTATGGCTTAATTCTGGGAGCTGATTCCATGGCCGAACTGATAGAGGCACATTTTGGTTAAAACATTAGTTCCCCTGATGGAATTCAGATCTGCAGGTTCGATTCCTGCATTTTTTTTAATAGGGCATCTCAAATGAACCGACCGATAGTTGTTATTAATTTTGCTGTTTAATAAAATAAAACACAAGGATAGAAACAAAACACAGGTACCCAGTATAAATAGCGTTTATAACAGTAAGAAAAAATATATATGTAAACACATTCTGGGAGCAGATTTGCTCCCATTGAGCATTACGCACGACCACACCATGGACTTTTCACCGTGTAGCTTTCATCTTTCCAAAGAATACCAGAATCTAGGTTTGGCTTGTTTTGTTTTGCGGCATATTAACCTTAATGGTTAATTAATCCGGACAAGATTTTTATTGCTAGTAATATTTATTTCAATAATGTATTGCTTGTAATCTTTTTTCGAAAATATTTTTTGCTGGTAATAATTATTTTTTTTTCAATGTTTGGTTTGTTTTATAAAACGGCATATCAACATAAATGGGTTATTTAATGTCGACAAGATTTTTATTACTGGTATTATTTTTTTCCAAAAAATGTATTTCTAGTAATACTTGGTTTCTTCAAAAATTTATTGCTGGTATTTTTTTGGTAAAAAATTTTTCTTCAAAAATTCATTACTCGTAATATTTTTGTAAAACTGTATTGCTGGTATTAAAACCTATTTTTACACTTTCATAGTGTTTTAGCCCAAGTTTGGTGGTCAACTATTTGCCCATAGTTGGGACCCTAACAGGTGCTACCACCCCAGGTCAGGGTGGACCTGGGAACACCAGCCATTAAGAGGTGGTTCTACACTCCTCAAAGCTCCCTGATTAGAGGCCTTGCTGCCGGATGTAATTTATCTTTTTACCCAGGACGTTGATGTAGTTCATCGTCATACGCAGGACGTAGATTTAGTTTATCGTTACACCCAGGATGGCCAGAATCTAGAAAACAGAATCTTGCCTACCACACAGAAAGAGCATGGTTCTTGAAAATGACTGAGACGATCGAATGTACTTGAACAATACAGCAGCATAAACATGAACTTCGCACAGTTTATGTACAATTTCGATTCAAATACACAATAACTTAGAAAATTGGGAAAATACAGTAAAACAAAAGGGACAGTCCTTGTCGGTTTTATTTAATCAAAATTGTTTAGATGAATACATACTGCCGAAATAAAACACAAACAGACACACACAAACACACGCGCGCGTGTGTATGCATACAAATTGTTTTTGTAAATTTGTATGAAAACCTATTTTGAAATATTTTCAACGTCTAAATCTATATCCCTTGCCCTGAAAACATGTGAGTATCTGTGCGCGTGTCTGTGAGTGTTTTTCAGAGGGTTTTCTTTCTGTCATAATTTTTTCAATTGTTCCATGAGCTAAAAACAGCCTATATTTTCATAACAGTACTTTTCTTTCTCAAAGCATTCAAATCGGCCTAATTTTTTTAAGAAAATGAAAAAAAAAGCGGCCGTTTGCAACAATAGGAAAAATGGAACGAAGCTAAAAAACACATATCCATATAAATAGGAAAAATGTATCAGCTAAAAAAGTCAAATAGAGTAAGAGGTAACGAAGAATAGTATTTTAGTAGCACCAAGTAATACTTCTGCTACTACTACTTATAAAAGTGTCTGGCATAGAAATATACATAACAACCACCCATCGCAGACGAAATTATTAACGCACAAGTTCAAGTCCTGTTGGATATAGCACTAGTGTGTCCGTGTCTCATACTAAGATCACCTAAGTAATTATATTATTGTCTATATCTCTGAGATGAAGTATTTTGATTACTTGCATAATTTACATTATTCGGACTGTTATCCTCATCTTCATTGCCATATTCACAACATTTCGGTCGTTGTCTGCTCCGGCCTTTATGTCTATGTCTCTCTCTCTCAATATATATATATCTATATCTCTGAGATGAGGTATTATGATTACGTGTATTAGTTACATTATTCGTACTGTCATCCTCATAATCATTGCCGTTGTACGCTCCGGCATTCTTCAAGTGATTGAAATTTCGAACTGAACCCTTCATTCCGTCCACTGGGGTAGATTGTTCTAGTTCTCGTTCCATGCCTCTTCTGGATGCCTCAGTTATTTCCATTTAACGCAGCTCTCCAAACTTTTGGTTTACCACTGCTGTGGCCTGGTATTGAACTTACAACTCTTTGGGTCTAGTCACTGGATCTAACCATCCTCTTATCCACAGGGCCATGTGTCCTTGAGTTGTGAATTCAATACCAGACCATAGTGGTGAAGGAAAACTTGGAAATAACGTGAAATAACTGCGCCATCTTAAAGAGACACGAAATGTGGAACTAGAACAAACTATCCCAGTGGATGAAGTAAAGTGTTCGGTTCGAAATTACACTCATCTGAAGAAGGCTTTATGCTCCTCAAAACCTCCTGATCAGAGGTCTTGATGTCAGATGTAGTTTATCGTCTTACCCAGGACGAGGCACATTCTGAATAAATCTAATATGAACACACATCTTTGTCTTACGCTTCTACTTATGTATTTATTCAAATCATATTCTGTCCGTAAGCAGGCAGTCTGTCCCCATTGAGATTTCTGGATTATTCTCTTTTTATTTCTCAAATATGTTTTCCTATCAATTGAAATGTTTCTTTGTCTCCAGCCTTATTAAATGTTTTATCGACAATAGATTGTTTAAGTAAACACGGCTCGACCCAGGGATTGAACTCAAAACGACTATGTCACTAAAATCTCTTGTGATACTTTCAATGTTATTTGACCAAAAAAAAAGTTGAAATGTCAGAGGAACATATGCAGTGAACCTCGAATGTTGTCCAAAGTGAAATTCCATATGGTCGTGTTATTTTTTGATACGGTGAAGCAAATGATTTGAAAAAGTTTTCAAGATATTCCATCATTTTTGATGTCAGATATCAGCTGGTTTTTAAAATCTGCAATATGCCTCAGATTCATCACTGAAATAGAAGCCATGGGGTTCTTTCATTGGTTTTTATGCTCCACCCACAGCTGAAGGAAGATTTCCATCTAGGAATGGTGGTACTTAAAACTTGACTAAATGTTTGGAGAACAGGAGCATTATTATCATCAATGCTATTTAGACTTAAATGCACGCAACAACTCAGTATCTTCAACAATTTTGTAATTATTCCTAATGATTTTCTCTCGAAACTTCCCTGTGCGAATTCACGAAAATTCTGCAAGTTTTTTAAACTCATTGGTGATGGAATTTTATTGATAGTCCTTTTATTTTCATTATTCAATATGTTTATTTTATTTTGGTTGTTTAGCCAATGTCTATGGATGTTATCCTTATATTTGGTATTGACAAAATAATTTCCATAATATTTATTGTATGTTTCTAATGCTATTAACTAACGCCAATATTAATTATAAAGAATTAGGTTATCTCCTCTTGCTCCTGCTTCTATTGGAAGATTCTTTTATCTACTTTTAGTGATATAACCCCTTCTTCGAACCAAATAAGATTTAGCACATAATTAAATACTCTTTATTTTAAATTGAAGTCTTGAGATGTACTTTATCATTAACTGCCACCGATACGGGTCATAAAAAATATAAAATAAAAAAAATATATAGGAGAAAAGTTAAAATGTCAAATGAACATATGCAGCGAACCGCGAATATTGTCCGAAACGAAATTCAGCATGGCCGTCTTCTTTTTTCTTTTTTTTTTTTTAAACAGTAAAGCAAATTGTATGAAAAATGTTCAGAATATTCCATCATTGTTGATGAAATGTCAGACATCAGCAGGTTTTTTACAAGTCGTAATATGCCTCAGATTCATCACTGAAATAAAAAACCATGAGGTATTTCATCTGTTTTTTTATGCTCTACCTTCTATTGAAATAAGATTTCTATCTACGGAACGTGGTACTTGACAAAATGTCTGGAGAATAGGAGCATCATTATCATCAAAGTAGTTTCGACTTAAAGGCACGTAGCAAATTGGTATCTTCAGTAAATTTGTAATTATCTCTTATCATGTCCTCTCCAAATTTCCTGTGCGAATTCACGAAAGTTCTTTATTTAATCTGTAGACTGTTCTGGTTTCACTAGGGATATAATCTAGTTCTTATTTTATTTACCACTGTTCAGTTATTAGTCACCTGTTTCTATTGTGTACGCGACCCAGAGATGCAATTCACAACCATTAACTTCACAAACCAACGCTTTTCACCCACTAGGCCCTGGAATAAACTTAGTGATTTAAACTTAACCTTCAATACTGATTAGGCTGCCACTGTCACTGCCACTGCAGCTGTTTATTTATCATCTTTTTTTTCTGCTATGGTTAAATGTTTCTGTCATTTGTCTTCCATTCTTTAATAGCGGCTCGCGTATTGTACTTATTTCTGTTATTCCTACTAAGGCGGTCCTCGTAAACTAGCTGATTCTTTCACAAGTCTAACTCGCCAATGTTCTTCCCTCTCAAGTATTTAACTTGATTCCACATGTGTTGATAACTCACTGTTTCCTTCCACATAAGATCAGCGATGCCCGATTTCGTTGTTTGATCTCCTGCTACGGCTTTTCGATATAATTCCAGCCTTACTTTTAGGGGAAGGCCTGTTACACTCTTATATTCTATGCTACAATTGCAAGCAATTGGGTACACGTAAATTGGTAATATTCTCCCCCGTGTTGGGATTTACTCGGCAGAGATTCGTCCGTACAGTGCAGCTGCATATGAATAGTGTAATGATACTGTATGAACCGCAGATCTTCTGAAGCTTTACCGATAAGCCATTGACGTAAGGTACACAGACTTTGCGCATTGTTATATGTCCCAGGTAGGTTACTCGCTGTTTCTAATTGACACTCTTGTTTCCAATATGCAAGTCTTGATTTGGAATAGTAAACTTGCTCCGTTATTCAACACCAAAGAAAAATTGCACAGGGTATTAGCTCAGGGTTCCTTGCTGGTCACTTATACATAAACTATGGAGATACTTTTAAGTCAACCTGTATATATATATATATATATATATATATATATATATATAATACATTAGAAATATAGTTATTTTATCGTACCAAAAATTGTAATATAAGATATATATATATATATATATATATATATATATATATATATATATATATATATATATATATATATATGTATATATATGTAAGCAAATATATGGATATAGATCCGACAGTATGAAGAAAAATATACGGAAACATAAACAAAAATCCTAATATGCAATATAACTGTACGCTGATCTTGAAAAATTTCAGTTGTCTGTTTTGAATAGTCTTACTCTTATGTCCATCGTCTTTTCATGTTGAATTAAATATAGTCTAATGTTAATTATGTTTTATGAATATGTCCTGAAGATGGTCTACTAGACCGAAACATCCGACGTTGACATTATATTAACATTAAAACAGCATAATTGCATATTAGGATTTTTGTTTGTTTTTCCGTATTATTTTTCTTCATATATATGACTCAAGGCAAAAGGAAAAAAACAGTAAGATATATAATCCGCTGTTCTTATTAATATTTTATTTTAAAAATCCATTATCAATGGTTGTTTCGTCCGTGTGTTGCTTGATTATTGAAATTGTCACATTTCATAATGGCTTGTGTAATCCGAAAGCTTAGATTGGATTTAAACATGTATCAATATGGTGTTTTCCTTTTGTCTTTCAACGATAATGTGATTAAGCTTATCAGACAATATGAAAGGAACTTACTTAAAATAAACAGACAAAACTAGTCTATATTATTTAAGGAAACATACATTAATGAAAAATTGCTGCCTAAAAATACATAATATATATATATATATATATATATATATATATATATATATATATATATATATATATATATATATTGCAATGATATACATTGCAAAAGAAAATAAAAGCATTAATTAAAGCACGACATAAAAAGGAAATAATATTTAGGACAAATTAGGGTATATGAAACAATAAGTAAATAAATAAAATATAAACTTTTGAGATTGTGTCAGCCACAAACTTACTCTTCAGTATCGAAGATAAAAATTGGAAAAAAAGCAAACTGATCATTTATGATAAACATACACCTGAAGCTCTCCAAGATGAAATACTTCCATAGTATCTTGAAATATAAATAGAACATATTCATCAAACTACAAGATTGACTGGCGTAGCAAATCTAAAATTACCTGAAGAATGAAGACCCAGAAATGATGACTCAAGGCAAAAGAATCTTCATCCAACAAAGACACTAATAAAGGAAGCCAGGTGTCCAGTTCAGACCGAACACGTGTGCTTTCCTTTGATGTGGACAATCATGGCTGAATAAATAGCTTCGGAAATATATCATTGCGTGAAAAGCAGAGAGGCAAATATTAATTTTGTAAATAATTTATATTAGTTTTAAATTTTAGTTACGTTTCATAGCAGTTAAATGCTATCTCCTGATTCACAGTCCTCCCCGATATTTCGAATAGGAGCAGCGGTTCTCTCTTTAGGATTGGGTTTCCGATTCCTTTGAAAATCTTTTCCTTCTTTTTCTCTCCTAGTTGATCATTGCGTCTTAATGCCGTTATCGCCTTAAATGGGGTGAAAAGATTAAAATAAGGTAGATACTTGTAAAAATTGATGATTATGGCTGATAATGTTTCATATATTAAAAGTGAGGAAGAAAGTAAACACTAGTAAAAAATGGATAATAATGACTAATAATGTTACATCTAACAAAAATGAAGAATTTAAATACAAGTCAAAATGTAATAATAGTGTTTGGTAATGTTCATTTAATAAAAATGAAGATGAAAGTAAATACTAGTTAAAAATTAATAATAATGGCTGCCAATGATGAAAGTAAATACAAGTCAAAATATAATAATAGTGGTTGATAATGCTTTATTTATTAAAATGAAGATGAAAGTAAATACTGGTCAAAAATTAATAGAATGATTGACAATACTTCATCTAATATAAATGTCGATGAAACTAAATGCTAGTCAAAAATTAATGAAATGATTTACAATAATTCATTTAATAAAATGAAGATGAACGTAAATGCTAGTCAAAAATTAATAATAGTGGTTGATAATGATCATTTATTAAAAATGAAGATGAAAGTAAATACTAGTCAAAAATTAATAATAATGGCTGACAATACTGCACCTAATGAAATTGAAGATGAAAATAAATACTAGTCAAAATGTAATAATAGTAATTGCTAATGCTTTATTTATTAAAAATCAAAGCAAATAGGAGTGAAAAATTATATTATATTTTGACAAAGAATGGTGTATAAAAAATGAAATTTAATAATAAAATTTTAGCAATAATCGATGACAAACGTCACAACCAAAAAAAAATTAAAATAATATCTCACCTTTATGTAACCTTCTCACTAACCATGAAGAAACACGTACAGTATTAACACAAACTATACTACTGTTACTTTTTTAACGCAAGTGAAGTAAGGTTTAAGTACCAAGAGATTTTGAGGAAAAGAAGAATTTTAGTACATTCCATCATGCAGTTATTGAAAATTGTTTGAGTTGTTTTCATGGAGCAACATCTGCACATAGGAAAATAAAAACAGAAGTATGGTACCAAACCATACATGCAGAAAAGTAAATTCCAATAACTGTATGTCAACAAAAATACACAAACAAGCAACGATATACCAGTCAAAGGAAATATTTCTGTAAAATCTGGTATTTCTACAAAACAAGCAGCAAAGGATTGTACAATTCCTTAAATTTCTTCATTTCTCAGTGGATCTTTCAGGAATATTATTATTGTTAATATTTCTGAAATGAGGTATTCTAACGATTTTTACTATTTACGTTGTTCGGACTACTGTCATCATTTTTATTGCCATATTCACGACGCTTCAGCCATTGTACGCCTTCTTCAGTTGATGTACGTTGGGATTTCCAATCGAACCCTTTATTTCGCCCACCGAGGTAGATTGTTCTAGTTCCACGTTCCATGCCTTTTCTGGATAACTCAGTTGCAGTTATTTCACTTTAGTTACTCAAATGTCCAAGTTTATTTCAATCAGCGCTTTTATCCACTGGGTCGTATGTTCTTAGTGTTATTTATATCATATTTGTTCACTTCCAAAACTCTATGTGTGCACTGATTCCTGGTGAACACCACTTTTGTCGTGGTTTTCATGTCTCTCTCATACATGATACATCAGTATTGAACGCAGGGTAATTTTTGGTGCATTACTTTTTAATCACGTGTCCAGTAGGCCGGCAAATACCGTAAATGCTAGTCAAAAATCTCATAATACTTTTTGATAATCCGACTTCTAATGAAACAATGAAGATTAAATTAAATTTACTCCGTTGGAAAATCATAAGAAAAAGTTGTCTGTTTATCAAAAACGAAAAGCGTAAAAACATCGATTGAATCTTATGCGAGGTGTGTCGTCACTATGCTTTCGTTGGATATTAAAGAGAAGTGTCAAAGGAACAATATAACTCACACAACATAAAGGCTACAATTTTGTTCGCTTTTTGGACATATAATGACAGCGGAGAGTCACAAAGGAAGCTGAGATTTTTTTACATTTTAGATTTTCTTCCGACAAATATTAACGTTCTGCCTTGCTTTTATTTCATTGTAAAACTTGATCAAAAGTTTTTATTTCAATTTAGCAATCGTTTCAGATTTTCTCAATCCATGCACTACAAGTACTGTATTCCAAGCCACAGTAGTTACTTTTAATACGAACAAAATTTGATTAAAATGTTTTATACATATTTTCTTGTTCGTATTTCTATCTAAACATGGAACTAATGCAAATTCGGAAATCTGAGATTCTAGTCCAATCTTTACTTTTTAAGACAGCTTAAAAATGTTTGATTAGCCTATACACATTTACTATTTCCACATTGATTAATCTACGGTTCTGACCGACTACTGTCGTCTGATTCCAAGCAGTATAATCGTCTTTTATTCTGACCAAAATTTTGATCATAATGTATAATTCATATATATTCTTTTATATATAAAGTTAGAATTTCTACCAATCCATTGAACAGGTAGGTCACAAACTTTGATTTGTATTTAATCCAACCAAAATTTAATCAAAAGATTTCGTTCAAATTCAGTGTTTCTGTTTTCATCGTTCAAAAATATTTCCCCCTTCCTCTTGGTATATACATTGTTGAGCAGAGAACTGAGTCATCTAGTTCAGGTCTATGTCTGACTGATCATAGATACTATACACGAAATTACATTGTTGAATATTGTCAGCTTTATCTTATTAACTACAAGATTAACCGGTTCTCGTCCTCAACATTGTATCTGGTCAGTACCTAGATGAACGCTTGTGAATACCTGTTGATGCGGAATGAGAAATCAGAGGGCAGGGTTTCAATTCCAGCTGGCTACGTTATCTTCACGTACGCTTAAATCCCCTTTGAAAAGGCATTAGTCCACCTCTTCTCCCCCCAGCTGTTGGATAATTACTGTACTGTACTGATGCGGCATTCACCCTTGGCGGATTGAGCCGGCTTCTTCCGGTTATGAGAAGGAGATTCTTGGGATAAATTACAGAAGTAGGGTACCCAGGCCTACTCGGATAACGTTCTTGCTTGCCTCGGGATTCCCACAGACGCAGAGACAGGAACGACCAGAAGCCGCCGGTTACCGATGGAGACGCTCCTTGGATTTTCACCAGAGCCCTTGTTAGCCGGCGTGTGTGTCAGACCTGTCCGCCTTGGGTGGTCCTACCAGGAACGAAGTTCCGGGCGGCATAGCTCTGACACTACCGTTTACACCCACCCCCACCGACTGTGAGGTAAGGGTTGGACTTTGGGGGCTTACAGTACCAGGTGTTCCCAAGCGGTCCCCCATCTAAGTACTGACCTGGCTCTACGATGCTTAACTTCAGTGATCGTACGAGAACCGGTGTTTCAGCGTGATTTGAATTTGTTGGATAATTAGTAGGACTTGTATCAGAAAATAATTATTACCTACAAAAAATTCTTATATTCCAAAAATAGATGATTCAAAAGGTTAATAAGCCGTAAAATACAAAGCCATATTTTTAATATTTCTCAGGCAGGTTCATTTTCTCAGTTAATTCTTCCGTTACTGGCTTGATGAAAAATTAACCAGGGAAGTAAATCGATTAATTGGACAGATCTGTCCACCAAAATCGCACCTCCAGATGTCTTTACTTGAAGGTCATGAAAGACAGTATTTATCATGAAAAGGCTTCTCTTACCATTTAGAAATTAGAAAACTCAAATCACTGGAAACTTTGAGGAAGATGATATCAAAATCTGCGAGCCCGTGTTTCACAGCTTGTCTTCTCGGCTGCAATTGTGAACTTTAAACATTGTAAATTAAACAACTTGCTACATAAAGTTCCTTAATAATTTGCTCTGTCCTGGACATTCAGCTCTACCTGGATTCTATCCTCTCGGAAATTTATGTATATATATATATATATATATATATATATATATATATATATATATATATGTGTGTGTGTATTGACTACTAATATTATCAATATATATATATATATATATATATATATAGAGAGAGAGAGAGAGAGGAGAGAGATAATATTAGTGGTTAATATACATATATATATATATTTAAAATATATAAACATATATACATACATACACATAAGCATTTTCATTATATATATATATATATATATATATATATATATATATATATATATATATATATATAATATATATATATATATATATTTTATTATATATGTATATATAAATAAAAAAAAAGAACAGTAAGATATATAATCTGGTGTTATTATAGATATTTTTATTTTTACAAAATAGTGCTCAATGTAAATTTACAGAGCATTAATATTATAAATTGATTTATTTAAAATATGTTTTTTTTCGCTAGTTAAATTAAATGAATTCTAACCTAAACTTCTTTTACTTAGTACTACCCGAACTTAAAAAAATCCAATAAAACACCTACAGTAAAATAAAATTAATATGAAATGCCAGAATGTGTAAGCTTTTGAATGTCCTTTGTACTTAGATGAGAAACAATATATTACTAGGTTTATATAAAAAATAAAAGTTTACTAAATCAGTGAAATTAAGTAACTATTTTTGCCGTCATTGTCATAAATTTTACTCAAATAATATTTAAATACAAAAAAAATTGTAACCTAATATACATACTTATACTTGATGTAAAAATAATTCTACATACTATAAGGGATTCTAATACATTTAATTGTTCTTAAAAAAAATATAGTATAATAAAAATTAAAAATGAAAATATTTCAAATCGTAGTTAAATAAAACGTATTCTAACGTAAACACCACCAAAAATCTTTAAATTTACAAATAAAAAAAAAAAATGCCATAAGAATTTTTTGCCGTTAACAATAAATTTAAAAAAAATCCAGACGACATGCATTCAACGGATGTCAGATTTAATTAAAAAATACATCCCTACCCCTTACCAAAACGTAACTAAAAAACGGATACAATAATACAGACATAATGAACACCTAGACACCCCTTGTCCAGTTGAAGTAGATTTATCTGTAACCTTGGATCGTGAATTATGATTTTAGCTGTGTATTTAAAACCCAGTAATTTTAAAAGTTTCTCCAAAATTCGCTTGAGGATGAAATGGAACTAATGTCTTTAATTTAATTACAAAATTAAATTCGTAGCTTTTTAGCTTCCATTTTTGAAACATGGTTAGAACTGTGTAGCGAAAAAAACATATTTTAAATAAATCAATTTTTTATATATATATATATATATATATATATATATATATATATATATATATATATATATATATATATATAAAAGTGAACATTGAAATCAAACACCCAGACGCGACAGGCTGTTCATGCTAGACGCAATCGTCAGAACGTGAGTGTTGGATTTTCTCAACTATTTATATATATGTGTTAATGGTGCATTGTGGGTAATCCAAATAAATCCTAAAATTGGAGGAATAAATAGCGTTATCTTCCAGGACCAAAACAAAATATAAAATAAGCGATCTAAACAAATCACCCCCAAATTTTTTACTACCTTAATAAAACATCGAAAACCGAAAAGAAAAAATAAATACAAAATAAAAAAAAAACAAAAACAAAAAAAAAAACAAGTAAAACAAATTAACCCAAATAAATAAATAAACAAGCAACTCCGGCCAAAATAACCGGCAGAATTAAAGTGCTCGACCGAAATTTATTTTTTCGGGGATTCATACCTTTCAAAACCCTAGAATTTGCTATTATACGAAATAAGAAAAAACAAAAAAACACATTAAATATAAAATCCTTCAACTCAGGAAACGGTATCCTGGAGTCTATGTGTTATATTTAATATGCGCTGATATATATATATATATATATATATATATATATATATATATATATATATATATATATATATATAGGTCGGAGCGTACAACGGCTGAAACATTTATTAAATATATCATATACACTTCAGGATACTGTTTCCTGAGATGAAAGATGTTTTATTTAATGTGTGTGTGTGTGTGTGTGTGTGTGTTTTGTTTTTTTTATTTTGCATAATAACAATTTCTAGGGTTTTGAAAGGCATGAATCCACATCTTTTCCGTCAGCTATATGTTAATTAGTAATACTTATATCACTAAATACTTTTGGTCTAAAAATTATCCTTACCATCTAAAAATATTTCCGGGTTTTCAATAACCTGAAAAGATTTGAAGAGCTGTTGAAAATGAATAAATGAATACATAAAAATAAATTAGTCGAAAGCCTTAATCTCACAGAAGATATTTTTTAAAAAGGCTTTATTCCCAGATATTACTTTGAGTACCTTTGGAATCGTGGAATTTAAAATATATGACTAAATTATTACTCATTTTTCCGATATTTCTCATTTGAATTTTTTGGTAGATATGTTTTACTCGTAGCAAAGGGCTAAAGTATGCACTGAAAAGAGGCTGCGATGAATTTTAGAGAAGAGATTCTATTATATTACAGAAAATATGAGACCTAAAATAGATCGGATGTTATAAAACTGGAATTCTGTGAAAAAAAATCAAAGAAAAAGTCAAGAAAATTAATTTTAACCTGCGTAATCATACTCTGTGAACCCTGTAACTATGGTAACATGCCTCATCTTTAGAAAAATGGTGGCCGCTTTATTAGATGTCCACCATTATGCCATTCTTTTGAATATCCAATAAAGAGGTCTTTTGAAAGAGAACAGAATCCAAACTAGATTTCCCCATACACTCAGTTATATTTCAATATATAATGCGATATTAAACTTCGCCAAGCAGCATATCTCCCCTCTTTGCTTGTAAAATAATTTTAAAAAGTATGCTTTCCCTTTTTTTTCTATTTAATAAGTTCCAATTTTAACTGAAATCTTCAAGCTAATTCTGTTTTGCTTTTTAGAGATAATTATATCAATTTGTGCACATGCTTTTCTTTAATCCTTGTTGGACGAGTAATTGATAAAAGTGCTTTCGTTTTGTTTTGTTTTCTTTTTAAATATTAAACAAGATATTCCTGGGCGACTTATTTCCTTGATGTTGTATGTAACCTGATACGTGAAAAAGAAAATAAACTAGTGTCTTTGATCTTTCCTGATAACCTCATTACCTTTTTTTTATCAGCCATACGACGAAACCGCACATTAACTCACGCATTGCATTTTCGAGAGAATAATAAAAAAAAAAAACTCTATCTAGTTTTCATATTTCTTGACAGAAATTTTGTTAAAATGAAAATTGTAGTTATCCTTATGGATTTGTCCGATAAATTTCTTTTCCAGTTTGAATCAAATGTTTTCTTTAAATATTAAATCATCTAAATAACTCAAGTTATTTGAATCGTACCCAAATTATATCAATATATTACATATAGAAATAAAATGTTACATTATAACGAATAGCAACTGAACCTAATATTTTTCTTATATTAATTTAAAATTATATAAATATAATTTTAGTCTATCATTTTTTAAAGAATAGTTTTGTTCGTTCTTACATTAAAATGGAAAATATAAATATCTCAGTATCAGAAATTATTTAATAGTTTCATTTCGATTTTCTGTATATATATATATATATATATATATATATATATATATATATATATATATATATATATATATATATATATATATATATATATATATATATATATATATATATGTACATACACTCCTGATCAAAAATTTAAGACCACTTGAAATTTTTTTTAAAAAGACTGTTTTTCATGGAAAAAAATTAAACATTTCTTACTTAAGGTTAGTAATTTTATAATCTAAAAGGTTATGCAAACAAAAATTTATAATCCGATCATTTTATTGAGAAATTGACATTTTTATGAAATGAGGCGTTTTACACTTGATTAAAGTTATAAGACCAGAGAGAAAAATTCTACAAAATTGTACGAAAACATTCAACAACCAAATTTAATAATGAGTTCTACCTCTACTGTTTTGATGACTTCAAAAAATTCATTGGGGCACTTCAGTTAAGCTGCGAGGAATATTGCTTCAGCTTCTGAAAATATCTTAACGAAGTTCATTTTTTGTTGAATATTGTTTGCTATTTCGATAAACATCTCTTGTCATCCATCCCCAAACATTTTCAATTGGGTTCAAGTCCGGTGAGCATGCAGGATGTCTCAAGAGATGGACGCCATTTTCTTGTAGAAAGGTCCGGCATGCAGCGTGGATTGTAGCATTATCCAGTTGGAATAACCATCCATCCCCACACAAACGACGGCCCTCCGTCACCGACGATGCTTTTTGTAGCATGCTAACATAACCAGCCGCTGTTTGACGACCCTGCACCACCTGGAACTCCCTCTGTAAGAAAAGGCACCTCTTACCATTAGGGACCCTACAACCACTATGACGTGGCGAGAAAATTTCAGGAAGCAAGTTTTTCTTATGCTAATATCGTTGGAAGCCATCAGGACCATCTAGATTGAATTTCTTCTCATCAGAAAACAGGACTTTCTTCCACTTCTCAATGTCCCATGTTTGGTATTCACAACCAAACCTTAAACGGTTCACTTTGTGACGTGGAAGCAGCCGAGGAATTTGTTTGCGCTTTTTATTTACCATGCCTTTTTGTCTTAAGTGTCGTCTGATGGTTACTGGACTGCAATCAGCATCTGTGGCATCATTAATTTGACTAGAAGAAAGTCCACTGGCTTTCATAACAACCCATCTTATTCTCCTATTCAATGCCGGAGGAATTTCTGGGGGCCTACCAGTAGACTTTACGTTTCCATAATTCGCATTGTCCTAAAGTTGCAAATCACAGTTTTACTGCGATTTACCTTAGCTGCGATCGCCCGCTGTGACAAACCTTGATTATGGAAATCTAGAATTCGAGAACGCTCAACTTCAGTAAGTTTGCTTGCTTTAGGCATGGTAACAACTTTACGCAGTGATTGCTAATCTCTAACTAGAACTAAAAACATTGGAATTACTCTAGATCTAACAATTTATACCCCCTGGTCTTATAATTTTGATCAAGTGTAAAACGCATCATTTTATAAAAATGTCCATTTCTGAATAAATTGATCGGATTATAACGTTTTAGATTATAGAAGTAGTAACCTTAAGTAAGAAAAACTTTATAATGTATCCATGACAAACAGTCTCTTATAAAAAAATTCAAATGGTTTTTAAATTTTGATCAGGAGTATATATATATATATATATATATATATATATATATATATATATATATATATATATATATATATATATATATATATATATATATATATATATATTCATATATATATATATATATATGAATGAATGTAAAGGAAAGCATACAAATAAAGAACGATTATTTCTTCAATCGGCCATAATTTCTGTTCGGATACTCCCTCAGTTCTGCATAGCTTTACAGCGAACATCAAAGGTTACTGTAGGTAAACAGCCCTGCAAGAAAATAGCTTGAAACTATTTAACAAAGCAGGCGCAAGAGCAAATAACCAACTTTAATTACTATAAATTCATTTTTTTTTTATTTGTTTCGCTTTTAATTGTTATCTCGTAAATTAAAGAAGAATTACTTTAGAGTAAAGCTTTATTGTTATTTAACGTTTTATTTATGGAAAGAATTGGTTATCGCTAAGCAACATCTCCTCTGATACTTGAAAACAACGAAATAATTCAATCTATTTATTGATTGTTTTCATTAATTCTTGCTACAAGATAATGCGTCGAAATAAACGACTATGTTTTCTCATTTTCGCCTCTCATGAACGAGAAGTCAAAGGGAAAACTGACAGCAGACGAAAGAGGGGGGCTGTGTAGTTTATGGTAAGAATTATCTGCACGAAAGTGAAATCAGCAAAATGAGTTCGAAATCCGGTCTTGTCTACTCGGTTTAAATTTCGTACAAATTCCTTTGAAAAAGGCATGAATCCATCTCTTCCCCTTGCCTATAGGTTAAAAAATCGTGTAAACTGGACTTTCTAACCCATATAGGAGAAAAATTATGTTTTCTTCCAACCGTAAGGAAGACAATGGAAAGCAACTCCACACTTTTTTTTACCTCTAGAAAAAATCGCGATTCAAAAATAATCTAAAAAATGGCGAGTCATTATTGCTTGCAATCCGAAGCGAAATAGCTTTAAAAAAAAACACACACACACACAAGTTACGGAGAGGAACAGACACATACACTCGTAAATTTGCTTGTAATTTCATAAACTTTATTACTGTTCATTCCTAGAAATATTCTATCGCTCGGTCGATACAAATAATAAACTTGTTTTTTTTTACCTCTGCCTTGTGATTGAAAAGTTGCTCAAAAGGAGACGGTTATATTTTGAAGCAAACACTCGAGAGGGGAAGGCTTCCTCAATCGCTATAATCTTGAGCCGAACATGAGCAACCAAGCATTGCAGATGGAAAATTAAAATTTCTGGCACAGTAAATGCGGAAAAATGACTGGGAGAAACGCATTTGTTTTTTTTTTTAATCATTTCACCCTCAATGAAGGCAACAAAGCTACTAAGGCGGGAGGGCTTACTGAGTGTGAAAGAATATAAGTAAATAGAAAAGATTATTAAAGATCAGGAACAATAAAAGAAGAATAATTTTGAAGACACAAGATAACAATTAACATTGCATTTATATCTTTGAAGATGAAACTTCACTGAAAACCAAAAAAGAAAAAAAAGACCGGGAGGGCATTCCACAAGAAGAACGAAACTCTTAGCATAGAACTTACGGTTCTCTCTAGCCATTTCAGTTGTACGATGATCAGACAGAGTTGCCAATCAAGTACTACGCTTAAATTCATAGAATCTAAATACCATAAAAGCATGTTTATCCGAACAATTACCATGAAAATATTTATAGAAAAGGTGCAGAGAACTTACATGCCGGGATGCTTCAGAATAACTGACATTGCAGATTCTTCTTTGGATTTTATCAAGTATCTCTAAATATATAGAAGGGTCACCAGACCGTATGTAGCAGAAATATTCCAAGCAGGAACGAATGGCAGACGTATAATTTCGGGCGCGAAAACTGTCTAGCACCATATATTGAACCAACCTTTCTGGCAGCAGACCTAACAATCGATTCAATATAATCTTTTTACTTTATGTCAGCGGAAAACACCAGCTCGTGAAAACAGAAGGAATCACTCAACTGGAGGTTAGCCATGTAGATTGAAGCCAGAAATGGTTCTCTCAGACGATTAATAGGAAGCAGTTTCGTTTTGAAAGCGTTAATTTTAACACACCATTCATTGTTTCAGATAACAACACAATGTAGATCACCTACCAATTTTCACTGCAATCGCTATAATCTTGAACTTTTAAAGTCGACAGTCAACAGTTATCTATCCTACCTAACTTCAAATTTTCTGCATTTAAATCTTCCTCTTTAAACCACAGAACAAACTTATTTAGTAACTCCATGACGTATCCTCTTTCAGTAATCCTCTAATTTGCGTGGCTATCGGGTTTTGCATTCAGTAAACATTTAATTAAAAACTATAACGGGATTTCCAAATGTAATTTTTTGTCCACATTTTCTCGGTTGTGTCATTCCCGTTGAAATTTTCTGCTTAAAAATTCCATCAAGACTCAGTCGTGTGATAACGCAACATTGTGTGACTTGGTTTAATATGTAATTGAAAATGGTAACTCGAATTTTTTTTGTCACCAGAGTGAATTTAACGGTAATGGGATACTCTGGATCTTTAAGATCCTGACCAATCACCTAATCCAAGTGAGATTGTATCAGATTATCGTAAACGCGTAAATGAATACATACGTAAAGATTAAAAAGGTTGAAAAAAAAAATCGAAATATTGTTATTTTTTAATTTTCGAAACCTAACCCAGGAAATTTGTACCCATAAGAATTGGCGACTGGGGACAAAGTTAAACAACACCAAAATAGTGATTGGGTATCTAATTCTCGGTAGGATTGGCATTTCGAAAATAATGGTAGTGTTGGAATCTAGAAGGATAAAAAGAAAAGGTGTCGCAAATATTGGACAATTTTGACCATTAAGCACCATACATCGGATACAAACAAGTGGCGACATTAAATGTAAATACTAGTAAGTATAAATGTAACTGTTGTTCCAATTATGGATAGGTGATAGCCTTTATTTTCCAGATGTTTAATAAACAATACAAACACTGATTACCTAAATTTATTGAAAAGGGATGATGGCTGTACTCACGATCAGATTCAATTTGGATTGCTCAATTCTATCCTATCTTTGCATATACTATAAGTTATATTTCAATTTTCGGTTTAAAATTCAAACGTTGGTTTATAATGATTGCAAATTTTTCTTAATATTCATTTTGTTATTAATGAAAATGGCTAAAAACTGAAGTGGTATTGAGATTCACAGAAAGAATCTCTCCATGTGGAAGTTTTGTCTTAACAGTGAAATGCAAAGGAAATAAATGTGGTTTGACACTATATACGGGACATGACGTGTCCTAGCCATGGAAGGCTTAGGGATAGAATCCTTTCCTATGCTATCCTTTTCAGCTGTTGCTGCTGTTGAAAGTCCCCAAGTCGTTTTTGTTATTTGGTACAGTTTTCTGATGATTCTTTTGCGCCAGTGCGAACAGGTTTCATTCGCTCGAGGCCATTTTGTAATCATTGATATGAGATTCTGGTTATTTCTGAATCAATTTGACATCCATGTGAATGACTGAGCCTGACAAAGTTATTTAAAAATATGACTCAAGTTAATGTATTCTTTAGTTGCAATTTGAGAATAAGGCATTTAGAAAGTTAAATATTTGTCTAGTGTCCTAACAGACAACGGAAACTGATAGAAATTCGAAGGAATTCCGAAAGATGCTTTCTAGAAATTAAGTAAGGTATTAAGAAATTTTCCTCGAAAAGAACTGAAAGAATACTAAACTGCTTTATAATATTTAATCTTCTATATAGCAGTGAATGCTGTACAGTCTTCTAACAGATGAAATAAGATTGTGAAGCGCCAGTGACGCGGCTCTACCTATGACTGCTAAAAATACGATGAGCAGAACATGAGCAACCAAGAACAATTACCATGAAAATATTTATAGAAAAGGCGCAGAGAACTTACATTTCGTCGGGTTGAAAGTAACTGAAGCCGGGATGCTTTAGAATAACTGACATTGCAGATTCTTCTTTGGATTTTATCAAGTATCTCTAAATATATAGAAGGGTCACCAGACCGTATGTAGCAGGAATATTCCAAGCAGGAACGAATGGCAGACGTATAATTTCGGGCGCGAAAACTGTCTAGCACCATATATTGAACGAATCTTTCTGGCAGCAGACCTAACAATCGATTTAATATAATCTTTTCACTTCATGTTAGCGAGGAGTCACTCAACTGGAGGTTAGCCATGTAGATTGAAGCCAGAAATGGTTCTGTCAGACAATTAATTGGAAGTAGTTTAGTTTTGAAAGCGTTAATATTAACACGCCATTCATTGCCTCAGATAACAACACAATGTAGATCATTTTTGAGATCAGCTACCAATTTTCACCTTATCGAACCGAAAAGACTTATTAAATAATAGATTAAATACTTGTGTCGTTAGCAGAGATACCGAACTGTGAACGTAAATACTATAAACATACATATTTTTTATTTATTTAATCGTTATTTTTAATTGGTACTCGTATTTGAGTAGATGCCCTGTTGTTATTATTAAACAATATATTTATTTACATCTACCAGCCTGAAGATTCGAGAAATCCTGTTAGATTCAAACTTGCGACCCGAAGGGAAAGCGTCATTAGGTCTGACATACCTTGACCTCTTGGCCACGTAGGACCTCGCATATATATATATATATATATATATATATATGAAAGTGAACATTGAAGTCGACACTCAAAGGCGACAGGCTGTTTCATGCTAGTTTTTTTTTTTTCACGGCTATTTATATATACGGGTCAGGGATGCATTTTGAGTAGTCTATTTTGGTGGTTATTTTTCCGGAAGTCTTTTATTTGTTTATTTTTTATTTGGGCTAATTTATTTTGCTTGTTTTTATTTATTTTTATTTTTTGTTTTTATTTCTTATCTTATTTATTTTTATTTTAATCGGTCTTTTATTAACGTAGTAAATATATGTTTATATGGCTTAATTAAAGGTTTTGTTTTGGTTTGGGAAGATAATTAAAGCTTTTAATTCAATTTTGGGGTGGGTTGCAGTAGTTTATTCGAAGTATTATTTTGGCGGGAGCAGTTTTTAATTTGTTTATTACTTCATTTATTTATTTGGATACTTTATAGAATAACACACGTGTCCTGACAATTGCGTCTAGCAGGAAACAGCCTGTCGCCTCTAAGTGTTGACTTCAATGTTCACTTTTATATTTACACACGCTATACCCCTGATATTGAGCACTTTATCCCATAAATATAGCACACCTTAAGACTATATCTTCATATATATATATATATATATATATATATATATATATATATATATATAGATAGATACACCTAGTGAACCAGATAAACCTACCTAGGTTTCACCTAAACGGATCGTTATAACTACACGAGTAGTTTTAAAAACGCAAAAACTAAACATAGTACCACGCTATCTACCTATGTATGGAAAACTAAACAAGAAGATAATATAGACCCCATCCTTAAATGGGAAATATTAAAAAAATGCCCAAAATATAAAGCAGGCCAAAAATTTTGTAAATTATGTGCAGAGGAGAAATTAGCCATAGCTTTATATGATCAACCTAACCAGCTATTAAACTCCAAAACGGAAATCCTTAACGTATGTAGACATAAAAATTCTTGGCTACTAAATTAGACAGTTTCCCGTTATTGACATTCCAGCTTAATGTTCGTGTGTGTGTTTTTTTCCCCTCCCCATTTTCGTTGAATAAATATTTACCCCCCCCCAAACACACACACTTAGGTTTATGTTTGTGGTTTTTTGGTCACGTGGTATGATTTTAGCTATCGCCTATAAATATGTGTTTCTCTTTGCCTCGTTAGCTTGACTTTCCCTGACGATCCGTTTAGGTGAAACCTAGGTAGGTTTGTCTGGCTCACTAGGTGTATCTAGGTCTGCTCTACGGTTGTATTGAGCGCTTTAGTTAGTTGTTTACTCGTATCGGGGTTTTTTCTTTGGGCTTCAGACCTGCATCTGTGCGATTTTTTGTCGACAGAAGTTCCTGTTTGTAGCTCTTTATATATATATATATATATATATATATATATTAATAAGTACACATATATCTACGTTTGGGTGCAAGGAGAACTACGAAATGGAAAACAAGCTAGTACTAAAATATAAATATCTCGGAGGTGTCTTAACTGAGGAAGGAAAATGTGGCACTGTAATCCGAAGTTGCATAGAAATAGCGAAATGTATCTTCCAAAAGCAAAGTATCAATAAATTAAGAAGATGAGGCAACAGAAGGATATTGAGAATACCATGAACTGAACCTTTGAGTAACAAGGATGTTTTAAGGAAAATAGAAACAAAAAGGGAGAAACAATTTTCAAGCACACATATTGAGCAAAGGAATCTTAAACTCAGAGGAAATAGACAGGTGGACCGAATGAAAACAGCAAATGATCTATCTAAAAACTTGGATAAATGAATGTCAAAATATATGTTGCATACGCTTCATTGGCTGGGACTGTTTGTTGGTCTCATCTCGTTTGTTCGGTGATTTTGGTCTCTTCTCTTAGTCGGTGTTATGAAATGTTCTTTGGGCCCAGAGACGAAAAGCATCAACAAAGAGAACTTTTAACTAGCTTATTTTATTACTGTCGTCGACATACATTCTATCAAATAGGAATTACTACACCCCTATCAGGGAGCCGTCCATTTCCTTTGACGTGAAACAATCAACTTTCTAATGACCCATACTTACCGGGGAATGTTGCACAAACGCAATCTAACACTACCTAGCTTGACATCCAGCAGCAACTACCGTAAACCTTAATCTCTAACTCATTTTCCACGTTCTTCTCAATCACAAATCGACTTTCATATTTTGTCTACAATCTGACCTCAAAGATCAGCCTCAGAAGTTCTGAATCAAAATACATTGCCACTAAAAAATAATAGTCTGAGACTATTATTTAACATATGGAGATGAATGATGAGGAAACGAACTATATAAGAGCTATAATAATAGGAAGTTGTGGATAGCCATGATTGCCTACTACAAGACATAATAGAAGAAAAATATATTATTTCTTTGTTGATGTTGATTATTTATTCATTATTTAACTTATTTACATTTAGGTAATTATCCACATACTTGTTATTGTTATCACAACGTTTCGCCCGTTGAACCAACCAGCCTTCATTAGGTGTATAACGATCCGGGTAGTCTAGAGGAAATTCCATTTATTTAATATACGGGGATAGAGAGTCCCCACGCTACTGACTGCATCGTCTTACTTTTAGGACTGTTCAGCATTAGAATTGCTCACCCTCTGTCCATTGAATCCAAGTACACACTGCCTGGCCCAAGAATTGAACTCATAATTACTACACCGGGCAACAACAAAGATGAGGACAATAGTCAGAATGTAAAGAGTGAAAATAATGATTACTCTGCATCACAGAAATCTAGACAGATTTTATTCATGATTTGTATTAGAAATAAGAGATATTTCTTTGATTTATTCTGGTAAAAGGCTACTGTTCTCTTCTAAAAAGAAGTTTTAACACAACATTTCTCTACGGCAAATGAGATTTAGACAGACAAAATATAAATGCTTTCAAAACATATGGAAGAAAATTTAATGAGAAATGAATTCACTACACTTATGAAATGACCAGGCCATTACCATGACATTTGTTGCTCTAATGTAGGTGACTTTTAATATACATTTTATCAGCTCTCCACAACGTCATATCCTTAGCGACATTTGTTTGCTTTTTTTAACAATTCTTCCCAGTTGTTGTTCTCCCACCTATTCATATGCTCTTTAGGTTACCCTATGTTTCTCTTTAGCCATATTACCTTGAATATATCCTGTTAGTGTTAAATTATTTAGGTAGCTTAGTTTTGTATGCCCTCGTATCGTATATAAATGAAGTTAATATAAATTGGACATTATTTTACAGCACTGATATAAGCTTGTGTAAATGGACGGCAGGACAGCGACTGGGTCGGATAAAACAAACCATATTAAAACAAAACTTACAAATAGCTACAGAGAATAAGATGCTGTAGATAGCCATGGTTATCCACATCCCGAAGTGACACAGAACATAAAATAAGTAATATTTGTAATATTGGAAGAAATTTATTTTGCAAAAGCACTAGAAAATCCTTGGAATGAAACGCGAATTAATGTCTACCCACCTATGTTGAACTGCTCTTAACAGCAGTGAATTTACTACGAAAATCTCGTCTACTGCATTACCTTGCATCAGAAAGCAAATGAGATTCTCCTTGAACAACGGGCATAATTCATGAAAAGTCGTGCGCTGCATTGCCAATGAGTAATGGCCGATATTATCAAATAAGACAGAAAAGCAAAAGGAAAGAAATCTGTCTTCGAGGATCGATGTTTGGTTCGACGTTACTCGGCAACCAGCGACAAAGAGCGGCAAGTGGCAGCGATATGTGGCAGACGTCAGCATTCTGTCCAACCAACTGAAAGAATCTGGTATCCCAGACCAAGCGGATAGCTTGGTGCCGTGTAGATTTTGCTGACTTCGTCGCATTTCAATTGTCATTTGAATTCCGTCCTATTTTCTTCCTTCTCTCATTTTTATGATCAAACGCGAAATATCCAAGGAAATTATTCTCACATTTTTGAAAAATTTAAATAATAGTCCGGAAATTACTTTTTTTAGGAATATAACATTCCATACATTTATATTGTAACTGATTTCAATTTATTTAAAAATCGTCGTTTAATTTTTTTTCAGTAATAGTTTTCCACAGATTTCTATTGTTTGGCATTGAATTATCATGAATTTAGGAAAGATAGTGGAGTGTTTTTCCGTTACGTTTTCAACGGTTTGAGACCCATCCACTACTAAAGTGCCCTGTTTAATTACTATTTTTCACAGATATGTGGTAGAGAGAAAAGATTGACACATAGTATCCTTACAGCATTATTACGAACCAAACGCCACAGATTGAGCTGGAAATTGAAATCTGCGGTGACGAGAAATTATTAGCTTGATTCCGAATGAGGTTTGGTATGATGTTGTGTTCCAATAGACGTTTAAGGTAAGGGGTTATCATTGAGAGTGCAACTGGGCTGGTGAAAAATTAAGGTCAGCTCATTGATCATGAGAGGTTACTAGCTTGGTTTTGAAAATATTGAATAATACAAGTCAGTCTTTCCCAATTTTTCTCTGACAACCAACTTCATAAAGAGGTCGGCTGGCAGGCACTGGTCATTTAAATTTTTTTCTAGGAGCACCAATGAACTTTGGTACCGTCCGCCTATATATTTACAAATTATCTGTTTATGTTCTTGTGCAGATAGTTAATACAAAGCATAAATAGTTGTTGTGGAGTTATTTCGCAGTGGAGGCTTGTATTTGTACTAAGTCGGTCCTAAAATAGGTTCGACGTACAAAACGTTAGGAACTAGATGTAATAGGTATAACGCAGAGTAATCTAGTTGTGGTCGCTGATACTTTAGTATTCGACTAACTGTCGTCCGACATCGACGGACTGACCGACTTACTGACTCGTTACTCTTACTACTCCTACTTATTATAGGTGGGAGAGTCTATTAACTATAGAATAGGTGTGTTCCACCATAACAATCAGGTAGGACCGAAGAGAGAAAGAAAACTGATTTGATCGCATTGGCTTCAGGAACCAGACCAATAACAACCGATTGAACTTAGCCGATTGGAAGGACTTGATAATTGCGATGCCACTTTCAGAAATTTAATAGGTGGAGAAATTTTCTAGCAACATCTCGAGCACACTTTTTCAACGGTTTTTCATATATCAAAGGTGATTATTTTCGTGATTAAATTATGGAACCCGCAGATTACATATTGAAGAGGGGCAGAGTATATCGGTGAATAACCTCCCTATAATATTGTGTAAATGAGTGCCAGAAGAGGAATTAGTAGAAATAGCAAATAGAGAAATACTGCTAAGAGATACAAAGGACAGGCATTTGTAGAGAACTATGATCGCCCATGTCCTGAAGATTCATGGAACATAGAAGTTAACAGATTCTGTGTGTAATGGAACTCAAGGAGCGAAATTCATATTGCTTGTCCTTTAATAAATTGCTTCCTTTGGTCTTCTAGTAACCTTATATATATATATATATATATATACCCAAATATAGGATTGGTGTATACGGAATAAATTACAATAACCAAAAAAATACTATTCTAAAAAGAGTGCTCAATACAAAGTAGAGCAAATAAAATTTATTCGAAAATTATAACATGAATATGCTGTAAAATCACTACAATATAGCCATTTTGTTTAACATCATCACTTGATAAGGCACCAGAAGTGTTGAAACAAAATGACTATTTTTGTTGTGATTTTATGACATTATATTAGAATTTTCTAAGAACAAGACTAAGGAGAAACATATAGATCCAATCCAGAACGCAGAGATACTGTGAATCTAGATAGAAAATTCATTCTGATATTAACCTGTCATTTTTTGTATTTATGATGCAAGCAATATATAAAATCAAATTCTGAGAGTTAGAAATTCGCCAAGTATCCAAGAAAAAATATTATTTTCAGAAATAGTCTAAAATTTAATTTGATGAAACCATAGAAATATCCGAACGTTAAGAGTAACGTTAAATTAGAATTGATATAATCTTTTTCAGTAAATTAGATTGGGACAGAATTCTTAGCTGTCGGCGGGTAGCAAATACGAAACAAACCCAGTCTTTCGAGTAAATGAATAATAATTTGTATTTAAAGAAATAAATTAGTTCAAATATCGTCACTGGCAGGAATGATAAAAATCGACTTCTAAAAAAATTCTTGTTAAAATAATAATTAAAATTAATATGACTCAAAAATTAATGAGTATAATCGGCAGAAATACATCAGGCTCGTTTATCATACTAAAACTCATAGAAACACGCGTACATAAACGTATACCGTCCAAATCCTATGCAGCAAATTTTCCATCCCACAAATGTTTAATATCTAAAAAACAAACACTAAACTAATTGAGTTTCTTTTTTTTCTCAGGTTTTCGAATAAGAATCCAGATAGTAATCTTGACATCATTTATCGTAATAAACACTGAAAAACCGTTTGGGTTATTCAGCTAGAAAGAGAAAAGTTTAAAATCATTTTGTGTCAGATCTACTGTCTTCCCAAATAAGCAATGATGAGAGGAAAAAGATCGTTCAGGTCTTCAGTAATAATTCCGACATTCATACTCTGGCTTCCATCTTTAAAGTTTATTTAAGAGAACAGTGAATAAGTTTAAATATGAGGGAACAGTAGAAAGGAAAACTGGATCAGGAGGTCACGACAACAAGATGGACCATCATTTCAACTTAGAGCTAAAGGGATCAATTAGAAAAGATCCAACTCAATTCATAATTCGCCTGAGAGAGGAGTTTCAGCTATGATGGTCCAAAGAGCAGTGAAAATGACTTGAAAATGAAATCGTACGTGAAACGTTTAAGGCACCGGTTACTTCAGAACAGAAAGTTAGAAGGTTAGAGAGGGCAAAGATCAGCTTGAATAAGTTGAAAAATGATCCTGGAATAATATATATATATATATATATATATATATATATATATATATATATGTTTGAAATTTATTTCAACTCTTCATGAGCTTCTAATCCTTAGGTATGATTAATTAATGATGAACATGTCATTTTCGTTTAGGATCGATTTCATCACGATTCTTCCGTCAAGCATGGAGAGTAATTATATATACTATTGCTCAAAGTAGAGACGAATAGTGTTCTAAAAAAAACTTCAAGAATTCCAGTAAAATATATTTAATAATTTCATGGATAAACGATGCGTTCTTAGGAAACTTACTATCCTCCTTCAGCGGGTTTGGAAGCAGAATATTGTACCACAAGAATGGTGTTTGGCTGATGGTATTTGGATACCTAAAGAGATGGATTCAAAAGGCATTTCCAATTTTCACGCCATATCCCTCCTTAATGTAGAAGGAAAAATATTTTTTGGAGTCCTCGCTCATCGCATGACAGATTTTCTTATAGAAAACGATTACATAAACACATCTGTTCAGAAGGCTGGGATACCTGGCTTCCCTGGTTGTCTGGAGCATGCACAAATGATATGGAACTCCATACTATCAGCCAAAAGAAATAAAACAGAACTCCATGTAGTATGGCTTGATCTTGCCAATGCATATGGGTTAGTCCCACACCAATTAATAGGAATTGATCTTGACGTTTTCAATTTCCATAGCAAGATTAGGGAAATCATAATGAAGTATTTCGACTCAGATTTCATGAAATTCACCATTAAAGATTACACTAACAAGTGGCAACCACTTGAGATCGTCATCATGATGTGCTGTGTGATTTTCCCGCTTCTTTTCGTTTTTACCATAGAACTGATTTTACGAGGCGCATCAACCACAGCCAAAGGAGTGATGACTGAAGAACAGCCAGTCCTTCCCCCTTCTAGGGCTTTTATGGATGATATCACAATTCTCGTCTCTTCTAAAATTGATGCCAATAACCTGTTAGAAAAGTATCACGATCTTTTCATATGGGCGAGAATGAAGGTAAAGGCCAAAAAAAGTCGAAGCCTGTCATTAGTCAGGGGATCTGTTAATGAGATTCACTTCAAAATTGGTGATGACATGATACCAACAGTTAAGGAAATGCCAGTAAAGAGCCTCGGGCGGCTGTATACAATCACACTGACTGATCGACATCGGGGTACGGAGGTTCATAAATCAGCTTTAAAGGGACTAATTTCGATCGATAGAACCTATCTGCCCGGCAAAATGAAGGCGTGATGCTATCAACATGGTCTATTACCCCGCCTTTTGTGGCCTCTGCAAATGTATGAAATTGCATTATCTCGTATTGAGCGCATTGAGCAAGCGATCAATAAATACTTGCGTAAGTGGCTTGGAGTTCCTCCTTGTTTTTCGAAAGTGGGGCTATATACCAACTCCGGACATCTGCTGCTCCCTATACATTCATTGGTGGAGGAATTCATGGTTGGGAAGGTACGTCTTCATATGATGATAAGGGACTCAGCTGATGATTGCATACGGAAGGTGCATCCAGAGATTAAATTTGGTACAAAGTGGTCAGCTGCAGAGGCCACACAAGAAGCAGAATCAAGCCTGCAAATCAGAGATATCATGGGTGTGATTCAGAATAATCAGGTTGGATTGGGAAACACGACGCGCAAGTACTTCTCCAAGGAGAAAGCAAAAGAAAAAAGGTGTATGGTAATTAAAGAAATCAAAATGTTCGAAAAGGAGCATAGAATAGCCACTTTAAGAGGACAACCTGGAATGATATCGAACCCATTAAGCTTTTGTGGAATTCATTAATTGCAATTGGCGATATCTTTCCTTCTTCGATCTACATACGATCTTCTATCAAATGAAACAAACCTGAAAATGTGGAAATACACAGATACAGATCTCTGTTTTTCGTGTCAAAAAGACCGAGGTACCTTGCGTCATGTGCTTTCTGCTTGTCCACAATCGCTCCAGATGTACACGTGGCGACACAACAAGGTATTAGAGGTGATAAGGGGTCTAATAAGAACACAATGTGAGACAGCAAATCAACAGCTTGTGGAACCAAGGAAACTAAGATTGAATTCCATGAGGAAGGGGAATGCCCTGCCAAGAAAAAAACAAACAGCCCCCAATATAAAGCTGCTGAGTGGTGCCAGTGATCGGAAGGTTTCAGTGGATCTAATGACACCCTTAAAATTTCCAATACACATCGCACATCAGACAAGCGTTCCGACATTGTGTTATGGTCCGACTCAAAAATGACTGTCTTCCTAATAGAGTTAAGAGTCCCTTGGGAAGAGAACAGGGTGGAGGCGCACGAACTAAAGAAAAACTGGTACGAGTCACTGCATGCCGAATGTATGGAAAATGGTTGGACGTGTCACGTGATGCCTATTGATATTGGGTGTCGTGGGTTTCTGGGACATTTGGTCATTTCCTTCCTTTCAAAAATAGGCATTACTGGCCGTTGGTTGAAAAGCGATTCACATCGCCTTTAAAAAACTGTTCAACACGCGTCAAGTTGGATTTGGTTGAGATCAAAACAAGCAAATAAAATGCGCGCATCATCACGACCTAACTTGTGCAAGTGAGATATTTGCGTGGTCGTCTATAACGATTTTTACGAGCGCGTCAATAACGGCAAACGCATTCAAGAAACTTTCATTGCAGATAGATTTTACTTAAAGGAACGATTAATTAGCTTATCTTCATACCCTGCCTGGTGGCAAACGCTGCTGGTGGCGCCAGGGGTGGCGGTCCCACTATAGCCACCGATACCGTGATAACACCCCTTGTCGGCGGCTGATGAAGACAGGGTATCGCACGTGCTAACACACGTTTTATGTTAAAAAAAAAAGAAAAAAAAAAGCTAACAAATGGTCAATATTGCTCTTAGACGATTTGGACACTTTTGCTGTTACACCCGGTATATATATATATATATATATATATATATATATATATATATAATTGTTTTTATTATAAGAGATTATAATAAAACCATGATTGAAATAGCTACCCAAAAACTTTTAATTGAAACTGGAAGGTTTTGTATATCGATTTCAATCATGTTTTATAATAATATTTATAATAATATAATAAAAATATATTGCTCTACTTTGTATTTAGCACTTTTTTAAAAAAGTAAATGCTACGATCATTGGCATTTCTGTTCTTTCTCTCATTTATATATATATATATATATATATGTACACGGCAGTGTCTTATGATCTGCAACTATTTATTTCGCTTTTTCTCGATCTTCATGGCTTTTCATTGAACCACATGTATGCAGCAGTCTGCTAGCTGTTAACAGCTACGAGGTCTGATGTCTGTGAATTTTAGGTTCTTCTTGTTGACGCCATTAAAACTGAGCGGGTGCCGACCTCCCGAACGGTTTCAATTCAATCGGTTTACTTGACCCAGTCATTGAAGGCAACCTCGATAGTAGAGAATATGCATGCTACGGTGATCTGGTTGCTTCAGCACAGCAATTTTGGTAACATTGTCTCTCCATGTGCTACGAATACGCATTGTTCATATTTTAATTGCTGTAAAGCCAAGTACTAACGACATATGACTGGAATATTTTTAATTTTCTGCGTAAGGTCTCGAGATTTTGTCCCATAATATATTGCTCAATTTCGTTGCTCGTTTGAGTGAGCCTCCTAAGGTAGCTGGTGCCGTAGACACTTGCTCAAGCATTTTTTCAAGATTTTTCTACAACGACAGTCACGCAGTGGTTACACCGCAACTATTCTAAGTGGACCTTAGCTACAGTTTCAGAGAGAGAGAGAGAGAGAGAGAGAGAGAGAGAGAGAGAGAGAGAGAGATCAGTAAAAAGAATTTTAAACAAGGCTAGTGCGCCCAAACTCTCGGTCACGCTGGCATATGGCTTCGTGCTGGCACAACATTCGACATATTCGGAACCAAATTTCACGGACAAAGCTTGGATGTGTTTCTCAACGGTGCTGCATGCTGGTATTGTATTCTTATATTACCAAGAAGGTATCTCGTTGACTAATCGAAAGCTGGTCTCATTCGTTGAACAATAATATTCAAACAATTTAACCATGCCCCCACCATACGGACATATATGCAAACACACACACACACACACACACACACACACACACACACACACACACAGAAGGGACAGAGAGAGTGGAGAGAGAGACTGGGCGGAGCAATGTATTTTTTGCATCCATTTCAACGTCAGTAAAGTGAATACCTCCGCTGACTTTTACATCAGGTCATTTATGATCTAACATTCTATTTCCCTTGTCTAGCCTAATTTCCGGATGACATTTCAAAATTATACATCCTTTATTAGATGCAGTGGTAGCCGAGAAGACATAAAAGCGTTGGTGTGTTGGTGAGAGTCTACATCGGGATGCAGATTCATTTAAAGTCACACAAGTTTGCATGGCAGCACTTCCCAAAGAATATTAAATGCAGGAAATGGCGACTTGTAACTAGACAACGGGGTGGGGTCTGCTGGGAAGGTTCTTCCGTGTTCTTTCAATTGACAGTATTATAATTTCAGTTTGAAACGATAAGCAATGAACTACGATCGTGATCTAAAATGTTTATATATTCAAAATATAAAGAAAGATTCGAATCATGTTGTATATATATATATATATATATATATATATATATATATATATATATATATATATATATTGTTCTAAAATCTCTAGACTTGTCTGTGGGTTATGGCGACGCAGCCTCGGAAACACTAGTATATATATATATATATATATATATATATATATATATATATATATATATATATATATAATGAAATAGTCCGTCGCCTCTGAATCTTGAAATAAAATAGTTAAGAAAGAGACAGCCTTATATATATATATATATATATATATATATATATATATATTGTGTATATTTAGGCAGCAAGTTTTCATTGTCGCATGTTTCATTAAATAATATAGAGAAGTTTTGTCTACTAATTTTAAGTAAGTTCCTTTCATATTGTCTGATAAGCTTAATAACATTACCATTGAAAGACGAAAGAATATCACCATATTGGTACATGTTTAAATCCGATGTAAGCTTTCGACTTACATAAGCCATTATCAAATATGACATTTGCATTTCAATATATTAAACAATACACGGACGAAAAAATAATGATAGTCTGCTTTTGTTGCATGAAAAATTTCAAAGCAACGACAAACTCGTGTATACAAGACGCGGAAGCGAAAGTCGAACCGCAGCTCGTGACGTCACACATCACCACGCGAGAGTGAAAACGGGAAGTATTATGTACGGGAAGCCGTTGGTATAAACCAATGGCTTCATATATCAATTATAGGAATTTAAGAATATTTGTGGAGATTTCGTAATTTATTTTGTTCAGGTTAGGTTTCAACTGTTTTATGTAATAGCTTTAAGAATTTTTAGTTTTTGTTTATTGTTTTCATGTTTAAGTTTAGTTGTGTTTTCAACAAGGATTTCACGGAATTGTATGTTGTTTTAAATGCCTAAAGATGTTAAAGTTATCATTCAAATGTAGTCAAGCGTCGTGAAAGCGAGTTTGTGATGTGACCAACATAAATATTATTTAATCCATTGATAATGTTATTAAGCTTATCAGACAATATGAAAGGAACTTACTTAAAATAAATAGACAAAACTTGTCTATATTATTTAATGAAGCATGCATTAATGAAAAATTGTTGCCTAAATATATATCATAAGGATCATAGTACTTTAATTCGTTACCTTACTTTCACCGAGGTCCGTTGTTACAGTTGGTATGACGTTTGTCTTGCATGTCAACGATCCGGGTTTATTGTTTTCATGTTTAAGTATAGTTGTATTTTCAACGAGAATTTTCCCGGAAATGTGTACTGGTCGGAACTACGAAATCTTCACAAATGTTGCGTGATTCTTCTTGTTAGGCATGTTGTAGAATAACAATATATTTATGAATTTTGATTGATCAGGATCACAATTCTTTAAGGAATATGTGAATTTGTAAATAATATTGTTTCTCTGTAATTTGGATCTTGCAAGTGACTTACTATTGTTGGCAATGAGATAAGCAGTTTTAATTTTTTTTACAGTAGATAATTCATTTAAGGTATTTGGAGTTGTATATTTCTTTATAATGTTTTAAATTGAAAATTCACCCTGTTTATACTTACCACACATTTGACTTTTATAGAAAATGTTCATATTATGATTTTTATTTCTATGTTCAGTGTTCTTGAAAAATATTTAATATGGTGATCTATGAGGAGATTTGAAATACCGTTATTGACTAGCATTTGTTTCAAGATTTTATGATTTTTAAAGAAAATCGGACGAGAGGATGAATTCTTGAGCGCTCTCATGAGAAACGTTTTTATAACGCCTATTTTATATTTAAAAGGACATTGACTAGTAAAATTAAGGTGGCAAGAGTTTCTACTTGTTTTTTATATAGTCAAATAGTGAATTTATTATCTGTCTATATTTCTGAGATCAGGTATTATATACATTATTTAGATTATTCGAACTATTGTCCTCATCTTTGTCGCCATATTTATTACAACGTTTCGACCGTTGTACGCTCCGGCCTTCTTCAGGTTGTTGGAATGTCGAACTGAACTCTTTAATTCGCTTATTGGGGTAGACTGTTCTAGTTCCACGTGCTATGTTTAATGGATGTCAGTTATCAGTTATCTCCTGTTAATTTCCCTCTGAAAGTTATCCACAACCTTAACCGGGTATTGAACTTACACGCTTTGGGTCCTATCACTGGATCTAACCAACGTCTTTATCCACTGTGCCATGTGTCCTCAAGGACATGGCACAGTGGATAAAGGCGTTCAATGCCCGGTTAAGGCAATGAATGAAGGACAGTTAATTAATGAAATATGTATATATATTTAAATCAATATGCAAATTCGTCAACTATCATAGATATCAACTAGAACTAGAAAATACATATTGCAGATATTGAGGTTTTAGAGAATAATTACTATAAAGTAGAGCTTGGTCAATTAATCTCAGAATTCGTCAGAGAATTGAGCTTCAATTTCGCATTTATTGATATAGATACCATAATACAGATTTTAATTAATTAGCTATTATGTTTCTCTAACTCTTCAAATGTTGAATGTATAATTGTAATTTTTAATTTCCTAGCTTTACACTATATTAATTTTATCTTATAAATTGCCCCCTGTTCTGTCCCACATGAAATAAGAATAATTGTTTGTACAAAATATTAGGATCTACGTTCGTCAAATTGTATTTGAATTAAGTGGCAGGAAAAGAATTATCGCTGATTTTTTAAAAGGTAAACTTAAACATTAATTCAATACTTAAATACAGCGATCAATTTTGAGTTCTTCTGTAGTATATTGATGCTTATAGCATCTACTCCTCCCTAGCTATTGTGATGATGGCCAAACCAAAGATCCTCCAGAGGATCTAGTTTAAATGTCAACCAATATGGCAGCTTTTAAGCTAGTTTAAAATAAAACGTGCACTGCAGTTTTAGATACAAAAAGGAAATAAGAGTTACTCCTCTTATGCACTGAAAGCAACGGTAATGGCTAGTATAATATATTAATATATATTTATAACCTCGCATAATCTGGCGACCCTGAATCTGAGCACAACGAAAATCGTTCCCTGCGCCTAACATTTCTAGGGCTTTTTGATGAGCTATGAATCATTGAAATTGGAGCAGTAGGAGCATAGGAGTTGCTTGGACACACACACACAAACACACACACACACACACACACACATACACTGTACTTTGTATATAAGATATGAATAAATGCGTACACATATATCTGTGTATACATATATTCATACGAATGTGTAATGTTTCCCTCAGATTGACTGCAAGAGTTTTAGAAGAAAAGAAACAAAAACACACATTAAGACGAAAACTATCTTAATTTCGAAAAATGTAGTGAATTAATCCGGCTTCTAGTTGTGTGTATCATCCGCTTAAAAATGATAAATCAATTTTATTTCCTTTTTTTTATATGATCCCTAATCTCCTCCCAAGTTGTATTTTAAACGAGGGAAAAATCTCCTCGTGATAAGCTTTAAAGAAACCAAATCTGAGATTTTTATTTATTTATCTCGAGCTGAAAATCAAAAAGGCAGACGATATCACAAGGGATGTCGTTGCTAACATGTCATAAAAAGAAGTGTTCAGTCAGATATACGACCGGTACTAAATTACAAGCTACTACGCTTTTATCATATTTGAAGAAAACATGGACACTTCTATTTGTTCAGTCTGCTTTAGAAATATTTTGACAGAGACATTTTGACATCCTGACTACTTTTTAAATCAGAGCGTACCCAATAAGACCTTTTCTTACATAGGAATGTACAGCGTAACCCAGTTTTGGGAAAGGAGACTGGAATCGGCAAGTAACGCAATTCGTCTCAAAAACTCATCAAGGAAAGTATAAAACATTGATTGTTTCCAAGCTCAATCATCATTAAATCAATATTTATGATGAGACATAAAAATGTTAACTAAATTTGTGTCGAAGGAAAAAAAGATATATTTCACTAACTTTTAAACGCATTTGTTTTCTGCATATAGACATCTTCATTTTGTTTTGAGTGAAGTATCTATCTAAATCTATCCGGATGTATCTAAATTATTTCAAATATCTATCTATCTATCTATCTATATATCTATCTATCTATCTATCTATCTATCTAATCCAGTCTCTTTCTATCTATCTATCTATCTATCTATCTATCTATCTATCTATCTATCTATGTGAAAATATATAGAAAATAGGAAATAACTCGTTAGGTAAATAATCCAAAGTTCTTTAGTATTTTTGTTATTTTAAAAAAAATAGTGCTCGATACAAAAGTAGAGCATAAATATAATTATTTATTTAAAAATATGATTCCAACACGCTACATAAGAGTTCCCATGTTTCAAAACAAGAGCCAAAAACTTCAATATAATTATTTGAAATAATTGAATTAAAGTAAGCTCTGTTACATCTTCAAGCGAAATTTTTTTTTTGGAATAACTTATTTCTGAAATTTACGTTTTTTAATAGCATATTCATTACTGAAATCAAAATTTCCATGGCAACGGCTAAAGCGATTTTTTAAATAGAAAGGGGTGTAGAGTGATAATAATTTGTATCAGTATAGAGTTACATTCATAGATGTCAAATCAGGGTAAGGTTGGGGTGTCTAAATTTAAAACGGAAGATGATTTCGCCTAGTCTGGTTTACGTGTCTATGGAGATTTATTTATTTTTATTTTTATTTTTTTCTGAAAGGGTTTTGTGTATATAAAAAAACTGCCGTAACATTTGTTTTTTGACGACTTCATAAAGGGTTATCTTTTTTTTGTAGGGTATTTATTAGGACTATGGATTTAAAAAAATTATTTTATTGTTTGTTTGTTTTTATGATAATTATTCAATGCAAAAATTTGTCGGCAAAAAACCGTTTACTCATGTCTTTTGTTTAATAGATTCTGATTTCTTTTATTTATATTGTTGAAAGAGCACTTATGCTGCCTCCATCATGCTTTAAATTCATTCTTCGTAGACCCAATGTATATCATATTAGTATTAGAACTCTCAATGGATGAGATAGTACATTGGTATACCACAGATTTAACGTAGCATTTATTTTCCAATGGGCAGTCTTCTGGGTTTCTACAATTGTTTATCAGTTAAGGAATTGGCAGTGGTTCGCAGTTCAAACCATACAGCTGTTCATCGTCATCTTCAACAACTTGGAAAAGTTCCTAAACTTGGAAAATGCGTGCCTCATGAATGGTCTGAAAACAACCTCAAATCCCGAGTTGACATCTGCTCTTCTCTCCATCCTCGCCAAATTGTTTCACCTTTTTTGGATAGACGTGTGACTGGCGACGGAAAATGGATCTGTTATCGAAATGTTAAGCGTCGTAGACAGTGGCTTGGTAAAGGGGAAGGACCCCAGCCACAGCCAAGAAAGGAACTTCATGGGCAAAAGGCAAACTGGTGGGATCGCTAAGGAATAATCCACTTTGAATTCTTACCACCTAATGCAACAATTAATGCTCAAATATACTGTCAGCAATAAGAGCGTTTGAATCAAGCTTTGAGGAAAAAAAGACATGCTCTAGTGAATCGAAAAGAGATGATGTTTCATCAGGACAATGCGCGACCCGACACAGCAAGAATCACGTCACAAAAGATCGAAGAACTTGGTTGGGAAAAAATTCCTCATCCACCTTATTCTCCCGATCTTGATCCTTCAGACTACCATTTGTTTCGTAGCTTACAGAATCATTTGGAAGAAACAGCTTTTGTAACAAAGGAAGAGGTTAAAACTGACATTTGTGAGTTCTTCGAATCAAAGTCAAAAGAATTTTACAGTAATGGAATTAGTAAGCTTGTTAATAGATGGAAGGAAGTCATTGATAATCAGGGAAAATACATTGTTGATTGAATCTGTAATTAAATGTAACATTTAGTCACTTGTTTTCTTTATTCAAAATTCGGACAGAACTTATGGGATGAGCTGATACATTTTATTTCTCTGAAAAAAATCGGGTATAGCATTTCGTCTCAAGAACATGACTGACAGATTATATTAGATGTTAAATGAACAAAGGAACTAGTTTTAGTTCAAATTTCTAAAAAAAATCTACAGAAATGGTCAAGTATACTGTTAAGGCAAGCGAACATTACTACTCAGGAGGGCTACCAAACTATTAAAGTGATTGGATCCCTCCTCTGATTAAAGTCTTTAAGAACTACAATTTTAGACAGGAGAAAGCAGATTTTGTTCTTTCTTAAATAATAACTGAAATATATAGAATGGGTTGCATATAATTGCATTTATTTTATTCGTTAATTATCCAATTCGCAATCAACAGCACCACATAAGGTCAACATTGGCGTGTAAGGAAGTTACGGGTCTTCACGATATTAAATTTAACTTGGATTTCTATTTCTGATTTTTACGTTATGCTGGTTTAGTTAGTTTTACAGCATATCAACCTCAATGGGTTATTTAATGCCGACAAGATTTTTAGGATAGGTTCATATGAATAGAAAACGTATGTTACTGTTGTTTTACGGCATATCAACATCAATAGGTTATTTAATAACGACAAGACTTTTAGGATAGGTTCATATGAATAGAATACGTATGTTTCTTTTGTTTTACGGCATATCAACATCAATGGGTTATTTAATAACGACAAGATTTTTAGGAAGGTTCATATGAATAGAATATGTATGTTTCTTTTGTTTTACGGCATATCAACCTCAATGGGTTATTTAATAACGACAAGATTTTTAGGATAGGTTCATATGAATAGAATATGTATGTTTCTTTTGTTTTACGGCATATCAATCTCAATTGGTTATTTAATAACGACAAGATTTTTAGGATAGGTTCATATGAATAGAATACGTATGTTTCTTTTGTTTTACGGCATATCAACCTCAATGGGTTATTTAATAACGACAAGATTTTTAGGATAGGTTCATATGAATAGAATATGTATGTTTCTTTTTTTTACGGCATATCAACATCTATGGGTTATTTAATAACGACAATATTTTTAGGAGAGGTTCATATGAATATAATATGTATGTTTCTTTTGATTTACGGCATATCAACCTCCATGGATTATTTAATAACGACAAGATTTTTAGGAGAGGTTCATATGAATATAATATGTATGTTTCTTTTGATTTACGGCATATCAACCTCCATGGGTTATTTAATGCCGACAAGATTTTTAGGATAGATTCATATGAATAGAATATGTATGTTTCTTTTGTTTTACGGCATATCAACCTCAATGGGTTATTTAATAACGACAAGATTTTTAGGATAGGTTCATATGAATAGAATATGTATGTTTCTTTTTGTTTTACGGCATATCAACCACAATGGGTTATTTAATAACGACAAGATTTTTAGGATAGGTTCATATGAATAGAATATGTATATTTCTTTTGGTTTACAGCATATCAAACTCAATGGGTTATTTAATGCCGACAAGATTTTTAGGAGAGGTTCATATGAATAGAATATGTATGTTTCTTTTGATTTACGGCATATCAACCTCAATGGGTTATTTAATGCCGACAAGATTTTTAGGATAGGTTCATATGAATAGAATATGTATGTTTCTTTTGGTTTACAGCATATCAACCTCAATGGGTTATTTAATAACGACAAGATTTTTAGGATAGGTTTATATGAATAGAATATGTATGTTTCTTTTGTTTTACGGCATATCAACCTCAATGGGTTATTTAATAACGACAAGATTTTTAGGAGAGGTTCATATGAATATAATATGTATGTTTCTTTTGATTTACGGCATATCAACCTCAATGGGTTATTTAATAACGACAAGATTTTAGGATAGGTTCATATGAATAGAAAACGTATTTTTCTTTTGTTTTACGGCATATCAACATCAATAGGTTATTTAATAACGACAAGATTTTTAGGATAGGTTCATATGAATAGAATACGTATGTTTCTTTTGTTTTACGGCATATCAACATCAATGGGTCATTTAATAACGACAAGATTTTTAGGATAGATTCATATGAATAGAATATGTATGTTTCTTTTGTTTTACGGCATATCAACCTCAATGGGTTATTTAATGCCGACAAGATTTTTAGGATAGGTTCATATGAATAGAATATGTATGTTTCTTTTGATTTACGGCATATCAACCTCAATGGGTTATTTAATAACGACAAGATTTTTAGGATAGGTTCATATGAATAGAATACGTATGTTTCTTTTGTTTTACGGCATAACAACATCAATGGCTTATTTAATAACGACAAGATTTTTAGGATAGGTTCATATGAATAGAATATGTATGTTTCTTTTGATTTACGGCATATCAACCTCAATGGGTTATTTAATGCCGACAAGATTTTTAGGATAGGTTTATATGAATAGAATATGTATGTTTCTTTTGTTTTACGGCATATCAACCTCAATGGGTATTTGATAACGACAAGATTTTTAGGATAGGTTCATATGAATAGAATATGTATGTTTCTTTTGGTTTACGGCATATCAACATCAATGGGTCATTTAATAACGACAAGATTTTTAGGAGAGGTTCATATGAATACAATATGTATGTTTCTTTTGTTTTACGGCATATCAACCTCAATGGGTTATTTAATAACGACAAGATTTTTAGGAGAGGTTCATATGAATAGAATATGTATGTTTCTTTTGTTTTACGGCATATCAACCCCAATGGGTTATTTAATGCCGACAATATTTTTAGGATATGTTCATATGAATAGAATATGTATGTTTCTTTTGTTTTACGGCATATCAACCTCAATGCGTTATTTAATAACGACATGATTTTTAGGATAGGTTCATATGAATAGAATACGTATGTTTCTTTTGTTTTACGGCATATCAACCTCAATGGGTTATTTAATAACGACAAGATTTTTAGGATAGGTTCATATGAATAGAATATGTATGTTTCTTTTGTTTTACGGCATATCAACCTCAATGGGTTATTTAATAACGACAAGATTTTTAGGAGAGGTTCATATGAATAGAATATGTATGTTTCTTTTGATTTACGGCATATCAACCTCAATGGGTTATTTAATGCCGACAAGATTTTTAGGATAGGTTCATATGAATAGAATATGTATGTTTCTTTTGATTTACGGCATATCAACCTCAATGGGTTATTTAATGCCGACAAGATTTTTAGGATAGGTTCATATGAATAGAGTATGTATGTTTCTTTTGTTTTACGGCATATCGACCTCAATGGGTTATTTAATAACGACAAGATTTTTAGGATAGGTTCATATGAATAGAATATGTATGTTTCTTTTTGTTTTACGGCATATCAACCTCAATGGGTTATTTAATAACGACAAGATTTTTAGGATAGGTTCATATGAATAGAATATGTATGTTTCTTTTGTTTTACGGCATATCAACCTCAATGGGTTATTTAATAAAAACAAGATTTTTAGGAGAGGTTCATATGAATATAATATGTATGTTTCTTTTGATTTACGGCATATCAACCTCAATGGGTTATTTAATGCCGACAAGATTTTTAGGATAGATTCATATGAATAGAATATGTATGTTTCTTTTGTTTTACGGCATATCAACCTCAATGGGTTATTTAATAACGACAATATTTTTAGGATAGGTTCATATGAATAGAATATGTATTTTTTGGTTTAGATTGGTTTGTTTTGTTTTACGGCATATCCACCTCAATGGGTCGTTTAATGCCGACAACATTTTTACTGCTGGTAATATGTTTTTCTTCAAAAATCTATAGCTGGTAATATTTTTTTCATAGAATGTATAGCTGTCTGTATTGCTGGTACATTCTTTTTTTTAAAATTATTCCTAATTGTAATTTTTCCTTCAAAAATTATTGCTGGTAATATTTTTTATTACAAAGTATTTCTGGTATTAAAACCTATTTTTACACAAATTTGGGTGTCTACTATTTGCCCATAGCTGGGACCCTAACATCTGCTACCACCCGGGTCAGGGTGGATCTGGGAACACCAGCAATTAAGAGGAGGTTCCTAGCTCCTCAAAACCACCTGATCAGAGGCCTTGCTGTTGGACGTAGTTTATCGTCTTACTCAGGACTCGAATGTAGTTTATAGTCATACCCAGGACGGACGTTATTCTGTCACTATTTCAAATCTTGGAGAGATACAATTTGTTTTGTTTCCATTAAACACCCTTTTATATTTATGTATATTTGCATTGATGTGAACGTGTATGAACGTATGATTATTTACTTAAAAATGCTTCGTCTAACATGTGATCATTAAGAGTGAGGCACTCACGAGTATCAAACTTATGACACGCACTGTCTATCTATCAATCTATCTATTGATTGCGTATCTGCAAATCATTATGAGAAGATATATTTCTATATCTCGATGCTTTTCTGTGTTTAATCTTTCTGCGTGTAAATAATGTATTTTTCCGAAAATAGCGCGCAAAGTTTTACGAAACTTATTTTTATTTTGAAGAAATGATTTTGGGAAATGTTTATAGTTTTATTAGAATGTTTTTTATTAATTAATGTTCAATCCGATTATATATATCTGATACACACACATACAAGCACTCACATATACACACAAACACACACATATATATATATATATATATATATATATATATATATATAGAGAGAGAGAGAGAGAGAGAGAGTGATTTTCCAAGCGTAGCTTAGATGTGGTACAAGGCCGAATGTATGGAGCACCCAGTGAGGATCGAACTTACTACTCAGTTGTAATTGTTCTAGCGAGACAAGCTTGCTAACCATTACACTGCCTCTAGATGCCCCCCTCCACATATATATATGGTTTAATTATCGCAATTTTATATTTTTAATTTCGCGCATGCGCGTTGTTTGTTTTTGATTTTGTCGACTGCAGAATTTAGTAGGGTAAGTTGAGTTCCGTCTTTGAGGAAAAGAGAGCCATGACGCAATTCAATCCGCTAGAAATTTGGAAAAGGCATGCTGTATTGCTTGGCTTTCACACCAGAAGCTCCTTTCAAAGTGTTTGGGTCTCCAGAGTGCAGAGCATTCGGAAAGAGTTGGATGAGTCTAATAGTGAATACGAAGGTGTTTGCTGTGATCATTAGTAATGTCGACGTTATGTCTCCATTTATCTTCGCACAAGGCATCAGACTCAACACGGAGTCTTACATGAAGTGCCTTAAGAAGGTAGTGCTGCCCTGGGTCAAAATGGTGGCTGCTGGAAGACCGTATCTCTGCTAACAGGGCACTGCACCATATCACAAAAGCGGGAGAGCCCAGTCATGACTCTCAGACAATTTCTGCGACCATATCACCACTTACATCTGGTCACCTAACTCCCCAGACTTCACCCCCCTTGATTATTATTTGTGGGGTGCAGTTGAGCGAGAGACCAACAAAACTCCTTGTAACACCAAAGATGAACTGAAGGCAAAGAATATGACAGCATTCGCCAACAATGAGACCGTCAAGAAAGTTTCAAATTCCGAAGTTGTCTGGAGGCCGTAGTTAAAGCCAATTTCGATTCTATTGAATAAATTTACTCGTTACTATTTTAAGACATTTTTGTGTAATTTTGTTAAATATATCTGTTAAAATGAGATGTCAATGTTATTTTAAATTTTGCGTAATTTAGACGACAATTTATACATCGCGCACTATATGTGTGTGTGCGTGCGTGCGCGCGCGTGTGTGTGTATGTATTTCATTAAATACGGCAGACAAGGAAGATTTTATTATTTCCTTAATTAGTTTTCTACCATCTTTACATTTTACTGTTTTGTAAGAGAGCACAGAAATTTTCCATAATTATTATTGTCCCAAGCGCCATTGACCACTTCTTTAGCCATTTTCAAGGGTTTTTTTTTTTCGTTTTTCGTGTTGTTAGTTTTTCCTCATGTTTTGACTGATTAATTTTTATTTTATTTTTGTTGCTTTTTAACAAAAATTGGAAGACGGCAAACCTTTTTGTCACTAATCAAAATAACTAATAAAATAATTAATCAAATCAAAATAAACAAATCTGAACTAGCGATGACCAATATACTGTGTCAATTTCCCTGCCAGTACAAGACAAGTTACTTTTCTCAAATCACTTACCCCGGACATACTACCCCCTCTTTGAGTAAACGCATCAAATGTCACATCTCCGAACAAATTACTATAAAAATCTTGTATCAATCTACAATTTACAAGAACTCTTAAGAAAAATTCTGTTCTAAAACACTAAAATTCTATATAAATCAGATTACCGAAAATATCGCGCTATTAGAGAGGTCCTGAATATTAAACATCTTTCTTCTACTTTCGACCTCACCTTATTTAACAGTGGAAATATAGTGTTAAGGTTTGTTTTTTTGTTTTTTTAGTAGAAAGACGCGCATGCGAATTCCAGTCCTGCATGAAAATAGAAGATTCATAAAGATTATGGTGTAATCTTGGTACCACATGCTGCTGAAGAAGCCTTTTGTAAATCTCAGCATTGATATTGCCATGTACGCTGACGATAGGGCCAACTCCTGCAGATGAAATCATTCCTCACACCATCACACTGCCGCCACTAAAATTAACGGTTTTCTTGACACATTGAGAAGACAGTTTTTCACCTGTTCTACGGCGTACGTAAGTTTTGCCCTCAGAACCAAATATAGTAAACTTGGACTCGTCACTGAAATGAATTGTATCCCATTGTGCGTCAGTCCAAACACCTCTTGCATGCAATTCTGCATTTTTTTTAACCTGCCAGCAACCGTTTTCCTTGAGATCTTATCTGTCTCTTCATTAAATTTACGGGCAATTGATGTAGCAGTTTCAAAACGGTTTTTTGTAGATATTCTAAAAATTCTTCGATCTTCTCTTTGCGATGTCTTTGGAGGTCTGCCGGTTTGGGGTTTTGCTTCTAACGTTTTATCGGTTTTATACCTGCTAATTACACGATGAACGACACTTTTAGACCTATGAACAATATCCGAAATTTCTGAAATTGACTTTTTGTCTTGATAGCGATAATGAGTTTTTTTTTCTTAAAAAGAGAGTGCTTTGCGTGTAGAATTTGCCATATTGCTTAAAAATAAAGTCCTAATGATAAATGAACGTTTACTTATTGTTGAAAAGCGCCATCGAGTTTTTAACAATGTAAATTAAAGGTTTATGCAAATTATTAACATCTTTCCTTAGCTTATTTTCATTTAATCTTTAAAAAAAAACCCCAAAAAACTATTATTTAAAATTTGTAACTTTGTATAATATTTATGTATTACACCCTAATCTTTATTCGGTAAAAATTTCATTGCTAATCATGCATTACTTTTTAAGTAATACACATATTTATGTCTTTGTTGTTTCCGTTCTTTATATTATAACCGCTACTGTATATATATATATATATATATATATATATATATATATAATGAAATGGATTAAGTCCGACAATTTAATATATTTTATGTCTTTCTTATATATATATATATATATATATATATATATATATATATATATATATATATATATACTCATAGTCTTCCATATACAAGCCTGTTTCTCTGTATCACAGCTCATTTGTGTGGGTAGACATCCAATTGCTTCAACCCCTGAATCGAAACCCGACCGATTTGGCATTATACTAAGATTCTACCCCTTAGCTATCAGCGCAAAGCAGAGTAAGGGAACTTCTATCGTACTACATACGCATGTATATAAACGCCAGATCGTTGTGTAAATATATAGAATCATTTTAGAATAATGCTTAAATGTAAATATATAGAATCATTTTAGAATAATGCTTAAATGTAAATATATAGAATCATTTTAGAATAATGCTTAAATGTAAATATATAGAATCATTTTAGAATAATGTTTAAATCTTTCAGATTAAACCATATATTTCTTTGCGTATATTCGTTGCGAATGTATCTATTTTTTTTTTGTTTTTGTTTTTCTTTTAAGTGTGTATGCATGGTAGAATGTAGACATGTCTAATTTCTAAACAGAAATTCTTAAATATATATATATATATATATATATATATATATATATATATATATATATATATATATATATATATATATATATATATATATATGAATATGAAAGGAGGCACGGTGGAGTAATGGATAGAGAGCCGAGTTAGAATTCCAGCCAAATCCACTATATTCACTATGTGTAACTAGCAGGACAGACTTGGTTCTATAGCCTTGGATGGCAAATGGTTTAGGGACATCTCTGAATTCAGAAGCTGCGTTTGGAGA